>CAIGRS010236883.1:0-11758 GCA_903798395.1 Fraxinus floribunda | reverse complement strand
TTGAATTTGATTATTTAGTGATGTTTAGATGATGGTGGTAGTGATGATGTTGTTTGGTGTGGTGGTGGTGGTGGTGGGGTGGGTGCGTGATTGTGGTCTGTTGTGTTTGTGGTTAGGTGGTGGTGGCGATGTTTAGCTGTGGATGGTGTTACTATCCGGATGTGGTGGTGGAGGCGACGATGTTGGGTGTGGATGGTTTTTATGGTCGGGATGCGCCGGTATGACCGAGAAAGTTGGTGGGGGCGGTGGTGGGATTACGTTTGTGACCAATTATTTGGTTAATTTGTGACCAAGTCTTGGATCCGGATCGAGGTGTTTAGTGTATGTTACCAACTATTTGGTTTATCGTGACTAAACATTAACCGTGATCTTAAATTTCGATAATTTGTGAAATTTGAAAATATGTGACCTATCGATAATCCGTGATCTATGATTTTTTGATCTGTGACCAATGAATTAAATTGTGACGTAAAATTTTTAATTTGTGACCTCGAAATAATTTGTGATCAATTAATTTGACATTCTGTGATCGTAAAATAAGTTGTGACTTATAAATTTTGTTATTTGTAACCGATAAACAAATTGTGACTTTTAAATTTTTAAATTGTGACCGATGAAATAAACTGTGACCTATAAAATTTTTGAATTATGACCTTAAATTTTTTGAATTGTGACCAAATTGCATGGATTTATGACTTTGATATATTTATTAATAAAATATATAATTAATTAATTAAATCATAAATTTTAATGAAAACCTGATTTTTGAAATTTAAAACCTTTATCCTTAATTTTGAAATGGTGTTTACTAAAAACCTGATTTATGTATTGTTCCCCTAAAAACTTAAAAAGACCTAGATCTTGGGCTAACAATTAAATTAATAATTGGATCAATTAAAACAAAAAATTGAATTTAGAAATTGGGTTGAGTTGAACTAGCTGGCATGGATTTGGCTTATGAGTTGGAGCATTAATCACTAAGACCTTGTTTGATTCAAATTATAATCAGATTTTAATTTAAGTCAAAATCAAACAATTAATATTAACCACGTCTTTCATGGGTATCACAGCTTTTCAACCACACATTTCAAAAACTTCTATTACAATCTACTAAAAATTTAATTTTAATCCTTACTAAACACCTACTAAATTAGTTACTTTGTTAATTTGTTTAGAAAAAAATTACAATAATTTCATTAATTCTATATAAAAAACTAAAAAAAAAATTATTTAAATTCAGTTTTTCGGTTCTTGAACCGAGAAACTTATCGGTTCTCGATTTAAATACTCATTTGGATATTTAATTTATGAAGAACCGCTCGTTTCGGTACAGTCTGGTTCAATTCGGGGAATTTTGTCCAGCCCTAGCAATTTGTACAATTTATTGTAAATTCTCCTTTTAGTCGTACTATCCCTTGTTTGGTACGAATTAAAATTCATATTTTAATTTGAGTCAAAATCAACAAATAATTTTAATCACATATTTCATTTTCACAATTTTTCAATCATATATTTCATCAACTTTATCAAATCTACTAAAAATCTTATTTTAATCAACACGGTCTTTTATTTTATTTTCTTTTCTACTCCTTCAAGATAAGTTTGCTTTGTTTTTTTTATTTATCTCAAATTATTTGCTGAGTTAATTTCTTAATTTTTCTAATGTTCTCTTATTTAGGCCTATTTGCCTTCTACTAAATTAAAAATCTTTTCTTCTCAAATTCATTTTCAATTACACATTCGCACAATAAAATATTTTGCTCATAGATCTAAAATGTTTTCCTACTTTTTAAGCTTATATTTGGCTCCCATTTTTTTGAATTTTTTTCAATCACATTCTTGCATAAGATAATATTACATGTAAATAAAAAAAAAATCTTATTTCTTAACAATATATTCTCCAAAAAAAATTACTATTTTAAAACTCATTATTTCCCAAATTTCCATTAAAATGGAGCCCAAACAAAGGACTAATCATACATTCTCCAAAAAAATCATTATTCCAAAATTAATTTTCTCCGTGAAAAAACTTTTTTAATGGAAGACGAACGGTGGCTTAATGAACATTGTAATGAACAAATATAAATTACTCATATTTTATTTATGGGTATAATAGAAAAAATATAAATAAAAGTTATTGTTTCAACTATATTAATTACATTTCTTAATTTGTGTGAAAAATGAAGTAAGTTTATCCTTGTGGGACGTATGGAGTAATAAACATTAGTCCTACTAGTTAGAGCATCTCTCGTGTTTAGTAGATCATTTAAAATAGATTGATATGTTTAACAAAAGAATTATGTTCTGTTGACCTCAAAAAATAATGCCAACAGATGTTGGGCCCACTCTTGTCACGTCAAGCGCTGATCTGGCGTGTTTATATTGAAACATTGACGGTAATTGAATCTGAATGGACGCGAGAGACGCTTTTAGGCAAGGGAGAGTAATGTTCGAACACTGACGATTTTGCGATCACAGCAATCGCTATCAACGACTGCTCAGCGGGATCCCTAAAATTACTTTCTTTGTAATTTGAATATGTTGAAGGAAAGATATGATGTGAAACGATTTTAACTATTTGTCAATTCTTCGATGTGTATTCATCGTTTTTTGTTTCTAATATATGTAAACAACAAAGTATATAATTCTCTCTCAGTTTTTTATGTATTTTCCGGAGATAAAGGTAAAATTGTTCTTAGCCTGCCAAAGTATTCATCCCCCCTTTAACATACCAAAAGAAGCTATTTATACTATTCTAGTCGGCGTGGTGATCGTTGAATCCAATCCACGTAACGACATCTCCTAGACCAAAGCTTCACATCACTGTCCACTCATTACAATTAATATTTGACAAAGGGCTAGCTGTTCTAGTTATTGGCTGACACACTGACAAAAAACACTGAAACAACTGACACTTTATTAGAGATGTCACATCAATTACTTCCAAAAGATCTTCAAATCTGTTGCGAGACAGTGTCGGCGCTAGTACGAATCAGAGTCAGCTTCAGACCTATGGACCTCTAACATAATTAGGCTTCGGGCATTTCTTAGGAGCCTTTGCTGGGGGATTTAGATGAGCTTCTGTTTCTTCAAACTGAGGGGGTTTCGGATAAGCCTCTGGTTTGATGTTTAAAAGGACCTCGGACAACTATTCCATTCAATGACCTTGATTGTGTTGATTCCCCTGTCGACTTTCTGCCCACTGGCTCATTGGAACACGTGGTTGTCCATGTGGATACCTTGCTTACGTGGAACCTCTTATTTGGGAGATGGGGTAACAATAGTCCTCCAATTCTATGCATGATTATATATATAGTGCATGGACTTGCAAGATCCATATAGTTCCTCTAGAAGGAGGCTCTAACCTGAGCAGACCTTACCGCTGGCATTTCCCGAGGTGGCCATCAATAGCCGAGGTTTTTTCAAAGATCTGAGGCACTATTATTTTCCAAAAGTGTTTGCTTTTCAAAGGTTGGGAGTGTCTACTACTGACAACGTAGCCTTAAATTTAACGTTTACGAGGAGTTCACCATTTTTAAATGTTCTTTGGGAAACATGAGGCGTCCTTAGTAATGGCGCATCAATGATTTGATGTCATTGGCCGTTTCCAAGGAAAGGTACTCATGATGGTTCAATTCACAATACACGCAACAACTATCGCATTTAATGTAAAATCATGGTTATCTCATATGTTCCCCTTTCATCCCTAAATGCAAAAGAGCGTCTACACCCAACGTCTCAATCCGGACCTTTGAGTTTAAAGCATCTGATGTGGTGTACGGCTCAGATTGTAGCCCTTGAATAGACGATCGGATGTCTCGAAAGAAGATCCAACGACTGGGGTCGATCGTGCTTGCCTATAAAAATAAGGTAACTTTCAAAAGAAATCTTTCCACTTTCGCCTAAATCCATGCTTCGACATTCTCTTTGAGTTCCTTAAAGTTTCCAAGTGTTTTTTCAAGATTTCTCCAAATTCACCTTGCAATTTTTTCCTGTTCGTTCTTCCTGTCGATTCTCCCATTTTCTCTGTTTTTCCTTGTCTTTGTTTGAGAAACTCTGTAAGTGTACTTCTTTTTTTTTTTAGAATTTTTGTTTTGAATTGTCATAGCTTAATAGCGTCTTTAAGCACTGTTAGGGGTAAGGTCGACATTAGTAAGTTAGCGAGTGAGACGAGGTTCTCTATTACAAACGTCGTCGACCTTGTCAGGGCCATCGAGGCTGGACGAGGTACTTCTATTTCTGGAGGAGAAAAGAGTGGGGATGAAGAGGTTTAAGGGGCTGATAAAATCCCATCCACAGTGAGCCATTCTTTCCTGGCCAATCTTAGGAAAAAATATAGGATCTCCTACGATATTGAACTTCTTACCCCTTCTCCTGAAGAACGACCTCCTCACCCTAGGCCAGACTACGTTGTCATCGGTGCTTTTTTGCTGAAAGCAGGTCTGTGTCACTCCTTTACCCTTTCTTTAGGGCCTCTGCATGTCTTCCAGCCTCGTTCTGTAGGAAAGGGAGGGATTCCCGAGGCTGGTATTCCTTATGTCCATGGGGGTCACACTTCCCCTTAGTTTAGGGCCTGTCCTCTTCCATTAAAGGATGGAAGGAGACATGGTTTTTGGTCAGGGAGAAGTGGCAGGAATGTGAGGGAGACCTCATCCCTCATCAAAGTTCCAACCTCATATTTTGAATATAGTGAGTCCATATACTCTGACGTTTTAACTTGATTTCCTATGAAGGTCTGATACTAATGTCATGATGTGTTTGCTTTGCAGAGTTTGCCCAGAGGTTCGAGTTCACTAAGTTCGGGTGGTAGACCCTCTCTAAGATCTATAATAAGTCTTCAGAGGCTCAAAATTGTACACATCTAGTCCAGCCCACTCACTTCTTTGAAGCTTTCGGCTTAATGGAGCATCGGGGTAAGAGGCTGTTCTCTTAGCTTGTTTATTCGTTTTTTACTTTCGATCTTCCTTAGAGGCTTAATAGCTCGAATTTTTTTTAAATCATTTCGAAAAAAGGAGGCATCCTACTCCGACATGTCCACCATCCTTGCGGCTACCTCTACAACAGGGAAATGGATAAAGCCCACATCTGTCGGTAGGAGAAGGGTGAAGGAGAAAATTGAGAGCATCAGTAGGGCGGCTGCTCCACAAGATGGACGTGAGCAAATCAAGAAGGTCGGCATCGAGGCTACTTCACAAAAGGGACGTCCCTTTATACCTGATAAGGGAAAAAAGATCATGGAGAAGGGGCGTAAGAAAAAATTCCAGGTTTCAGGTCCCAATGGTGCTAGAAGTTCCAATGAAGTCCCACATTTCCCGTTCTGAGGTCCTGACGGGGGAAAAACTTCTGGCAGCTCTATGGCTGTAGCTTTTGGAGGGCAGAAGAGGTCCGCCATGGTGGAGCCTTTGAGGCAAATCTTGGCCAAAAAGCCCAGAGCTTCTGACACTTCTTCTTCTGAAGCCCCCAAGAAAAGGGGGGACTCTAACTTCAAGGACGGATGAACTGGCATCCGAGGCCTTAGCCCTTCTTTCCCCAGAGATCCAGACTGCTACAACAACCTTTTACAAATACTAGACGGACAAATGGTAGAGTTACGTCCGAGAAAAAGATGCGATGGACGTCTTTGAACTTATGGTGCCTAAGCAGGGAGGTCGTTTGGGATAGCTATAGAGGTTGAAACCTTGTTTAAAAACTTTTAAGGTAAAAATTGTGGGTTTGCTCGCAAGGTAACCCAGGCTGAAAAGGCTGTAAAAAAAAAGCCAACGAAGAGGTCTCCAAAGTCAAGACAGAAGCTGATATTCTAAGAAAGGAAAAAATGGAGGAGTCAGTGAAGCTCGATTTGGCCTTGCTGAGATTGAGTGCCTAAAAAAGGAGGTCCATTTGTCTAACAGCGAGGTGGCCTCTTTGACGAAGTGGATAGAGACATCCGACGCCCATCAAAAGCTAACTGCTAAGGCTTTGGAGAAGGCCAACAAAAGGGTGGGGAAGCTGACCTCCCAAGTGGCCGGTCTGACGTAGGAGGTAGAAACTGTTAGAATGGATGCTGAATGTGCTAGCATCGAAGCTGAAGACCACTTCCTAGCCAACTTCCATTTGACAAAGCATTACCAGCGCTTCGGCTAATATTGGAGGAAGTATGCATATACTGAGGTAATGGGATGGCTGGAAGATCACTCCCAGTTTGATACTACTGAGCTCCGGGCTGAATTTATGGAGAAAGAAAAGGACCAAGAGGAATCTCAAACCCCAGCTGATGGAGCAGAGGTTTCTGAACTGGATGATAACAGGGTCAAAGAAGCTACACTTGTAGAAGCTGGAGCCATAGTACATTTTATGCCTCCTTCAGCCCAAATGTAATTGCTTTATTTTTATTTGAAGTGAAAGGACTTCGGTCCCAGCTTATGTAATTCAACCATTTTGGTCTAATGAAATACACTTTTGGTTTCTGTCACTCTTTACTGACATCATTTTGGTTCCGATGTGAATGTTTAACTTTAACTAAACTTCACTGTATCTTCGTAACTTTACCTTTTAAAGATTACCAACCTCGGAAACATAGTAACTTAAATCGTGTGAATTGCCCTGATAAGCCTATTTAGGCCTAATAAATATTTCTCAAGTATGGATGGGTCTGATTTTAACTATTCTCGCCTTATTCATGCCAGACCCTCTCATGTCTGCCTTAAATTGTAATTCAAGCACTCAACTTAACACAAAACTCTAAGGTTGTGCACTTTATGCTTTTGTGAATTCAAGGTTATTTATATATAGGATGTCTTACGTATTTTGCAATATTCATTCAGAAGTCCTTCTTTCCAGGAATGAGGCTATGCCTTTCCTCCCATACTTTCGATTCTGCAAGTTCTAGGAAAAATCTCTTCACGCCTGTGGTATGGATATTGTAGTAGCAGACCCGCTAAAGGTAATATTATATTACATCCTAGTCCTCCAAGTCTAGGTGTAGATATTCATACTACACTTGGAATTTGGTAAGGGGTCTAAGCCTTGCTTAATCTGCAATGGGGATATCGGTAGTGTATTCTTATGGAGCCATTGGGGGGAAGCAGAGGAAGGATCCTCTTGTTGGATTGGTCGAAGCTGTTAATCATTTCATTGCCAAGGTCCTAGAAGGAGTACATCAGGGCACGTGTTTTGACGATTTTGTGTGTTTTCAAGGCGATGGATGTATTGAAATAGCTTCCAATGTACGTACGGCCATTTTGTATTGAATATGCAATGATGGCTAATAATTGTGGTGCATGATATCTGGAAGATCGCCACACACCTGACCTGTTCTTGAGTTTTACGTGCACATCTGGGTCGTTTGGCAAGGGAAAAACTATATGGATTCTACGGTTCAAATTTATTTTGGAAACTGGACCCTCGTTATAACTTGGATTTGATCTACAGCTAAGATACGTTCCCTCCCTTTATAAAAGTAAGGATTTTGCCATTTTGATATTACTTTCGCAAAGTTATAACTATTTTTCACTGTTCTTCGAGGGTTTTCCGACAACCAATCTCCGAACATCTCTACTCATTCGTCGTCGAATTTAGGCAGTATGTTACGTATTTCGAAAAAATGGCCCCAAAGATAGAATATCCTAAGCCAGACATGGCCAAGATCCTGAAAGCCACTGCAGGTTCAAGCGTAAAAGTACCAAAACCTTCCTACTCAGAGGCCATGCAAATGGGAATGAAGCCGAATGCTTTAACAAAGACACGGGGGGAAAGGGACGGAGGGGGAGGTTCCTAACGATAATAAGCCCAGAGCCAATAAGGGCAAAGGGATAGCTAAAGAGCTCCCAAAGAAGAAGAAACTGACCCCATACCAGCAGATCTTTTGTCAGTACTGGGGCCACGTATTCCATGGTGAGAGAGGGACTTCCAGGCAGCCAAAACTGCTGCAAACTTCAATCGATGCCTTGACAAAGAGGCAGATTTAGGGGGCAAACAATAAGGCCCAGGATGCCATACCAGCAGGCACGGAGGCCCTTAAGAAAAAAGTGGAAAGGACCCTAGGGAAGTCTGAAAACTTCCTAGGATGGTGGGATAGCAAAATCGCCCCGGTAGTGATAGAAATGCTGCCCGCTGAGGTTCGAAGTGCCACTGAAGCCTTCAATAGATTTTGGACTAAAAGATGGCAAGATTATGTGGCCACCTGTAGCAAGATTATGTGGCTACCTGTGATGCAGTGAACCTCAAGCCACTCTTGTGAGCCAATGTACTAGAGCTTTCGGAGTAGCCCTTGAATGTTTAGTAGCGCTGGCTAACATTCAACAGATGAATAAGGCTTCATATGAAAAGTCGAATGTCGTTAAGGCTAAGTTAAAGAGGCTGAGGAGCTAAAGGCTCAAAAAGCTAAGGATGAGGCAAAGCTAGCCCCTGCTTTAGCCAAAGTTGAGGCCATGAGGAAAGAGGTTCATGAGTCGCAATGTGAGGTGGACTCACTAACCAAGAACGTGGAGGTCTCCAACAACCATCAAAAGCTAACTAATAAGGCTCTAGAGCAAGCAAACTTCCAATTGGTCACCACTAAGAGGGCTAATGACTTCATGGAAAAGCAGGTAGAGCAACTAATCAACGAATGTAGGAAGTATGAGCTGGATGTCGTCGAAGCGGGCGAGATTGCTGTAAGAACTTATATTGTGGATTTCCATCATATCGAAGAGTATCGACGCATCAGCTCATATTGGAGGAGATATGTCTATAATGAGGTGATTAGTAGGTTGGGAGAGCTAGTCCCTGGCCTCGACGTCTCAGAGCTAAAGGCTGAGTTTCTTGAAGAAGGAGTGCCTCAGACTTCTGCTAGCGATGAAGTGGTGCCTTAGACTCTCGCCAATGATGAAGTTGTCGAAGTGGTGACAGAGGAGTGTTCGGAAGAAGAGACAGCTACTGCACCTTCCTCTGAGGTCCAGACTTTGACAACTTCTATAGAGACTGAACTCCCTCTGCCTTCTCATGAATAGGCCATATTCATTTTAATCATTGTATTTGTATAGCCTTAGGGCCTCCAATTGTATTTACTGTCTTAATACAAAAACTACTTTTAACTATTGCTTTCAATTCTTTGTTACTTTTTCAAAGCATTTAACCTTTGTTAACCATTTACCACCACATGCTGATTTGATCTTAATTGAAGCAGAATGGGCTGAACTTAATCGAATGATGCTAATCAAACATTAAATTAGGGTCAAATCAAAACGACTAGTATGAGATGGCTGAACGTTATTGAACGATGTTGAATTGGTTTAACTTATGCCGGATTAACTTTTGGTTCAGCCATTTGAAGTTTTTTGTTTATTATGGTTGAACCTTGACGTTCGGCCTTGTTGAGGGAAGGCACGTGCTGGTGCACGCTTCCTCACAGGTGGATGGTTTGTCCATGTGAAGTCTTCATCCTTGAGGTTCAACCTCTTCGAAGGAAAGCATGTGCTGGTGCACGCTTCCTCACACGGTGGATGGTTCATCCATGTGAAATCTTCTTCCTTGAGGTTCAGCGTCGTCGAAGGAAGGCATGTGCTGGTGCACGCTTCCTCACATGGTGGATGGTTCAACCATGTGAAGGATTTTTCCTTGAGGTTCAGCCTCATCGAAGGAAGGCATGTGTTGTGAGCTTCGGAGTTCAAGAGAGGCGATCCCTTAAGGGACTTCGTCCTCTCCTCTGAGGCTCCTACTCTTTGTAGAGTTTTTTATGAGCTTTTCTTTGGACAAAAGTTTTTATTTATTTACAGATGCTGGGCAATGCCTCCAGCTATGATTTACATCTACTGATAATATATGCGGAGGTGTTCAACATTCCATAGATGAGGCTGTATCTTTCTGTTCATTTCTGTAATCTAGTAGGTTCCTGGCCGAACTTCTTTCTCGATGCAATAGGGTCCTTCCCAATTAGGTCCCATGGTGTATGTCCCTAATTCATTGGGGGATAGGAATATTCTTCAAAGTACCAAATCATTTATTCGGAATGACCTCTTTTTTACCTTGGCGTTGTAATATCTAGCCATCTTCCTTTGGTACATGGCCATTATAATCTGGGAATCATCCTTCCTTTATTCAAGTAAGTCCAGCCCACATCTCCTCATTTCATCATTACTTGTTTCATTGAAATGTATCCGTCTAGGAGATGAAAGACCCACTTCGACGGGGCTCATAGCCCCGGTCCCATATGCCATAGAGAATGGGATTTCACCTATGGCAGTTCGGTTGGTAGTTCAGATAGCCCACAGGACCTGGGGTAACTCATCCACCCAGGCTTCTTTTGAGGCATCAAATTTCCTTTTCAGAGTATATTTGATCATTTTATTCACAACCTCAACCTGCCCATTGGCCTGGGAGTGATGTGGAGAGGAGAAATGTTTCTTGATACCCAAGTCCACACACATGTTTCTGACTTTCTTGTTATCAAATTGTCTACCATTGTCGGACATAATCGAATAAGGGACACCGAATCTACAGATGAGGTTTTTCCAAATAAACTTGGAGGTATTGGCCTCAGTTATCTTGGCAAGCGGTTCGGCTTCCACCCACTTTGTAAAATAATCGATAGCAACGATTGCAAAGCTAGCACTTTCTCTCCCTTTGGGGAGAGGTCCAATTAAGTCAATCCTCCATTTCGTAAATGGCCAAGGGATGGATACCATGTTTAACTCCTGTGAATGCTACCTCGGGATGGTAGCGAAACGTTGACATCTGTCACATTTCCGGATAAATTGTTGCGCATCCTTTTTCAAGGTGGGCCAGTAGTACCCTTGCCTCAGTACTTTTTGTGCCAACAACCAACCTCATGTATGATTGTCGCAGATGCCTTTATGGGTTTCTCCGAGTATGTAGTTTGCTTGATCTCCCCCAATGCACCTCAGTAGAGGTAGTGACAACCCACGCTTATACAATATATAATCCTAGAGGACAAAGTGAACAGCTCTTCTTCTGAGCTTTTGAGCTACTTCTTTCTGAGAGGGTAGGATTTGATCTTTTAAATAAGATATGATGGGCTTTATCCAGAAAGGCGTATCTTTACCCACATTACGGTTCCACAGACCTCAATCGAGGGTCTGGAAAGGTGCTCAATTGGAACTGCCATAAGTAATTTAGAATCTTTGCTATTTGCTAGCTTTGCTAAAGCATTGGAATGAGCATTGTGGGATCTAGGTATTTGTATTAGTTTGAAACTTTCAAAGGAAGGGATGAAACTTTTTACCAGTTTCACGTGGGCTGCCATAGTTTTGTCCCTGGCTGGGAAGTTTCCATGAACTTGACTAACCACCAATTGGGAGTCACTACTAATGATGAGCTTCTTCACTCGCAATTCTTTTGCTAGTCGAAGGCCAACTAAAAGAGCCTTATACTCTGCTGCGTTGTTGGTTGCCTTGAAATTAAACCTCACAGCGCATGCTAGCTTATGTCCTTCTGGACTGATCAGCACGATTCCTGCCCTTGACCCTGTGTCCCCTGAAGACCCATCAACATAGAGCCTCCATATCTGAGGTTCGGCGGGTTCCATTTCTTTTTCTATAATTGGCACAGGGGTGAATTTTGCCACAAAGTCAGCAAAGGCCTACCCTTTAACGGCTGTCCTTGGTTTGTATGTGATGTCGAATTCGCTAAGATCAACTACCTACTTAAGCAGTCTCCTCGAAGCATCAGGTTTTTGAAGCACCTGCTTGAAGAGGTGGTTTGTTTGGACATGGATGCTATGAGCCTGAAAGCATGGCCTCAGCTTCCTTGAGGCTATTACTAAAGCGAGGGCCAACTTTTCCAT
>CAIGRS010236875.1:0-15268 GCA_903798395.1 Fraxinus floribunda | reverse complement strand
TGTGAAACTGCAAAGGAAGCACGTGATAGATTGAAGAAAGAATTCAGAGGAAATGAAAGGATAAGACAAATGCAGGTTCTGAACTTCAGGAGAGAGTTTGAGACTTTGAAGATGAAGGCATCTGAAATGGTTAAGGAGTTTGTTGATAGATTAATAAAAGTGGTAAACCAGATTAGATTGCTTGAAGATGATTTACCAGACAAGAGGGTGGTGGAGAAGGTGCTAATCAGTTTTCCAGGGAAGTTTGAATCCAAGATTTCTTCACTTGAAGATTCAAGAGACTTGGCTAGCATTTCTTTGGCTGAATTAGTGAATGCCCTTCAAGCCACTGAACAAAAAAAATCATTCAGGTAAGAAGAGAAAACTGAGGGTGCTCTGTTTGCTAAAGGGAATCAGAGAACTCAAACAAGTCTTGGTGGAAAGAAGCCACAAAACGAGAAGAAAGAAGCTAAGGCTAAAGGTTTAGGAAATGATGCTAAGTACCCTCTTTGTCCACATTGCAAAAGAAAAAGGCCACTCACCTAAATGGTGTTGGTTCAGACCTGGAGTCCAATGCAGGTCTTGTAAATAATTTGGATATGTAGAAAAGGTATGCAATAATCAGAAAGAGAATAAAGAACTTCAGCAGGCAAAGGTAGCTGAAGAACATCTGTTTTCAGTCTTAAATTACACAACCTGCAGCAAAGTTCAAACATGGTTACTTGATAGTAATTGCACTTATCATATGACATCAAATGCAAAGATTTTTGTGGGGATGAATGATGGCTATAGATCAAAAGTAAAAGTGGGAAATGGAGAGTATGTTGAAGTTAAAGGCATTGGCAAAGTTTCAGTTCAGACACCAACATATACTAAATTCATTTATGATGTTTTATATGTCCCAAATATTGACCAAAACCTGATAAGTGTTGGCCAATTAATTGAGAAGAGCTATACCTTAATATTTAAGTATAGTAGTTGCACAATTTTGGACCAAAATAATCTGGAGTTGATAATAGTTGAGATGAGGCATAGAAGTTTCCCATTGGAGTGGAAAAATATGAATTCACATGCCTTTACTAGCACTATAGTTGAATCTGAATTATGGCATAAACGGTTTGGGCACGTTAATTACACTTCACTTATGCATTTAAATGAAATGAGTTGGTTGAAAATATGCCAAGAATATGTTATGCTGCTTGTGTCTGTAAAATCTGCCAAAAAGGAAAACAAACTAGACTTCATTTCCCCAAAACCAGTCCAGGAGAGCTTATACTAGACTTCAACTGGTTAATTTTGATGTCTGTGGACCTATGAAAACTTCAACCCTAAATGGCAGTAGATAATTTGTCCTATTTATTGATGATCTCACCAGAATGGGTTGGGTTTACTTTCTCAAAATGAAGTCAGAAGTTCCTGTAGTTTTTCATAAATTTAGAAGCTTGGTTGAAGATGAAAGTAACTGTAAAATTAAGGCCATTAGAACTGATAATGGGACTGAATATACCAACAATCAGTTTGACAGATGTTGTGAGGAAGTAGGGATTAAACATCAGTTAACAATTACTTACTCACCTCGGCAAAATGGGGTCAGTGAGAAAAAGAATAGAACAATGGAAATGGCTAGGTGCTTAATGCTGGAGAAGAATGTAGCTAAGGTGTTTTGGGCTGAGGCAGTTAACACTTCAATTTATCTACTAAACATGTTTCCTTGTAAAGCTATGGATAAGTTGACTCCTTATGAGGCTTGGTATGGAGTTAAGCCAAATGTTTCTCATTTGAAAGTGTTTGGAAGTGTGTGCTATATGCATATACCTGATACTAAAAAGAGATAAGTTAAGCCAGAAAGGTGAGGCAGGAGTTCTGGTTGGTTATTGTGACAATGCTAAGAGTTTATAATCCTCAAACCAACAAAGTAATTTCCTGCAGAGATGTCAAAATAAATGAAAGTTCTTCATGGAACTGGGAGTCAAATGCTGTGAATAAATCTGAGACTCCAAGACTGATTTCTCAAAATGAAGATGCTGGTAATGATGAAGAAGAAGTGGGAGATGAAGCTGAACCTAAGGGTAAATCAAATTCAGAAAATGAAGTAATAAGAACCAAATCACTTCAGGATATTTATGCCACCTGCAATTTTGTAATTCTGGAGCCTACAACCTATAATGAAGCAGCTCATTCCAAAAATTGGATAGAAGCTAGAAGGAAAAACTTAAAGCAATTGAAAAGAATGACACTTGGTTGCTTGTTGACAGACCAAGAAATAAAAATGTCATAGGCATTAAGTGGGTATTCACGACAAAGTTGAATTGATGGCTCAATCAATAAGTTCAAAGCTAGGCTAGTTGTAAAAAGCTATGATCAGCAGTTTGGAATTGATTTTACTGATACATTTGCTCCTTTTGCCAGACTTGAAATAAAAAGATTGTTATTTGCAATGGCCGCTCAATCAATCTGCCTTCCTTAATGGGCATCTGAATGAGGAGACTTCATTGAGCACCTGAAGGCTTTACTAAAGAAGAAGAAGAAGATAAGGTATATTTACTAAAGCCTTATATGGCTTGAAGCGGGCGCTAAGGAGTTAGTATAGCAAAATTGACAGTCATCTCAGCAGCCTTGGTTTCAGCAAGAGTGTTAATGAACAAACACTATATATCAAACTAGTATAGGAGAATTTGCTTATCATTTCACTCTATGTAGATGACCTTCTAATCATAGGAAGCAATGCAGCCTTAATTGAAGAAGGTTTTTGAGATGACAGACTCAGGATAAATAAAATACTTCATTGGAATGGAGATTGATCAAACAGAGGATGGTATTTTTGTTTGCCAAATGAGGTATGCTAAAGAAGTGTTAAAGAAGTTCAATATGGAAAATTGCAAATCAGTTAACACTCCTTTAGTTCAAAATTCAAAACTGATGAAACTACTACCACGTTTCTTTTCTGATGAAAAGATATATAGGAGCTTGGTAGGATGCTTGCTTTACCTTATAGCCACAAGACCATATGTACTTTTTGCTGTTAACCTGCTATCTAGATTTAGGCAAGAGCCAAGTGAAATTCACTTCCAAGCTGCAAAAAGAGTATTGAGGTATATCAGAGGAACGGAGGATTTTGGAATCAGTTTCAGGAGATCAAAAACTCTGGCTTTGACAGGTTTTACTGATAGTGATTGGGCTGGTTATGCTGATGACATGAAGAGTACTTCAGGCTATACCTTTTATGCTGGTTCAAGCCATATTTTCTGGAATTCAATTAAACAAAAGATGGTGGCACAATCAATAGCTGAAGTAGAATATATATAGCAGCAATAGAGACAACCAATTAGGCAATATGGCTGAGAGATATTCTAAAGGATTTGAGGCACCAACAAACCGAGGTAACTACCATTCTTTATGACAACCAATCCGTTGTAGTAATTGTGATGAATCCAGTGTTCCATGGAAAAACTAAACACATAAATATCAAGTACCATTTCATAAGGGAAGTACAAGAGAAGATGGAAGTGGAATTGAGGCATTGCAACTCAGAAGAACAAATTGTTGACATCTTCTGATGATGGTGCAAAGAAAACTGATGAAAAGATATATAGGAGCTTGGTAGGATGCTTGCTTTACCTTATAGCCACAAGACCATATGTACTTTTTGTTGTTAACCTGCTATCTAGATTTAGGCAAGAGCCAAGTGAAATTCACTTCCAAGCTGTAAAAAGAGTATTGAGGTATATCAGAGGAACGGAGGATTTTGGAATCAGTTTCAGGAGATCAAAAACTCTGGCTTTGATAGGTTTTACTGATAGTGATTGGGCTGGTTATGCTGATGACATGAAGAGTACTTCAGGCTATGCCTTTTATGCTGGTTCAAGCCATATTTGCTGGAATTCAATTAAACAAAAGATGGTGGCACAATCAACAGCTGAAGTAGAATATATATAGCAGCAATAGAGACAACCAATCAGGCAATATGGCTGAGAGATATTCTAAAGGATTTGAGGCACCAACAAACTGAGATAACTACCATTCTTTATGACAACCAATCCGTTGTAGTAATTGTGATGAATCCAGTGTTTCATGGAAAAACTAAACACATAAATATCAAGTACCATTTCATAAGGAAAGTACAAGAGAAGATGGAAGTGGAATTGAGGCATTGCAACTTAGAAGAACAAATTGTTGACATCTTCACCAAAGCTTTGCCTAAGGAGAGGTTTGAAACATTAAGAGATGGTCTTGGTATTTCCAACAAAAGTGTCAAGGAGGAGTGATGAACCGTGTCATATGTGACACTTTTGTTGTCAAAGCATTTATTTTTTGTTATCCTTAGCTTGACATATATTTTTGTAACTTATGATAGCTTAAGTTATGTTTCATACAAGTTGGTGTTGCAAGCTGTCCATATGTTCAGTCAAGTATGGAGGAGTGGTGTTAGGTAGAATAGTTGATGAAAATCATTTTGATTTGTACCAATGTATGGCTATATGCATCAACTGGTTTTCATCATTTTTCTGTGAATGAATTTGTACATTTCCCTCATCTTTGTCTTTCATATTCTATCAACCTTTCAGTAATTCCTTCTCCTCATTATAATGTTTCAATATATCCCTAGTAACTGTTCTACGAGATGGGATATAAAACTTATGGCAAGCATACCCTATGAAATTTCTAAACCGACACCATCAACAAAGCTAAATGGCAATTCATCCACAATAATCATTTTCACCATTGCCCTCCTACATGCTTCTTTGTTAAATACCATAGCAGCAACATAGGCAATACTACCATTACCACCATCATTATCATTTAATTATCTAGTTAGCACCTTTTCTCTTTCATCCATTTTGGCACTCTAATTTGCTCGACAATTTCTGAAGTGTTTCCACGAGCCAGAAGTACCAATCTTATTGTAATCACAAGCATAAGACATTCCACAGTAATTACATTTTGCCTTTTTCCCCCTTGTATCTTAGTATGTGACCATACGTCTTCAACCATCTCGGTATTTATCTACAACATACAAATAACATAGAATAAAAAATCATGGCATTACAAAAGTCAACATTAACTTAGAATAAATAGATAGACGTATTTAATTAAATGAGAATGAGGAAAACAACGAAGGTCAAATACCAAAACAAAAATCAAATGCTTCTTTGAAATATATTTCAGAAATATAGCTGATGTAGGGCTGAATTTAACTTTTTTCAAAGCCAACATTCTATTTCTAGTATTTTCATACATAGTAAAAAATTTACAGCCTAAATACACAAGTTCTATTTAATCTAAACAGAGATGGTTAAAGATACAACAAAACTTTTAGTCTTTGTAGTTAGCTAGATTTCTTTATGTAAATATACAATGTTTCGGTAACTTGATAATCTCTTGTAAATATATGAATAAACCCAACAAATGCAGCAAGGCAATATACATACTTCCAAGCTTGTAGGACAAGTAAATGTGTGTTATCTTATGTAATACAGGCACACCATGGGAAGTTGAAATGTTCATTGAACAAAAAACTAGCCTATCATGTACATCTGTTTAAGTTAGATATCGCAAAATGACTTATAATAAACAATACTTTCTCAGTCCATATATAGTCTAATAATATTGATTTACAAAGCCCCCTTCGATTAGAAAACAGGAGTATTAAAGAGTGATATTCTTGTGAGTTGCCTTTCAACTAAAGAAAAAAAAATGTGGCAATAAGAATGCATGATAACTATTACTCATATAAATAATCATAATATAAACACACCATGTGGCAAGCGGACAAAGCCACATGTAGCACGAAAGTGGGCGACCCGGTTCTACGCATGCCGAGGTGAACTCAGCATAAGAGCTGCCTATCTGACCCCATTTTGCGGGAGCCATCGGTGCAAGCCCATCCCTGACGAAGAGAGGCTAGCCAAAATGACAACAAACCTTAGGAAATGATTGACAAGACAACACACTGTTAGCGCCACACATGCATACCTACGCCGTCAAATCCTTAGCCTGTAAATAAAGATATGAGGATCCTAGCATTAAATGGTTTGATTGATTGATTGCCATCAATGGGGACCCTTAGATCTAACTCGCTCACGTGCTTAGACATCTAACAGACTCCATCCCCCTTTAGATTGAGTATAAAAAGTCACGTTTAACACCAAGGGAAAGAATAATGCAAGTTTCCACATTGAAAGAAAACCTTGATTCTCTCTACTATACTTAACAACCGACCCCTCTCCCCCTTTTATGCACAAAACATTTATAACAGCAACCTATTGAATGTTTTCAATCATTCCCTTCATTGATTCGTCAATATAACTAGTAGTTTGACTCAAGTATATTGCAATTCGATTTACAAAGACAATATTTTCTAGTTTTCTGTTGGCCACATCAAGGGACCATTTTTTGGGGTTAACAATAACAATTATTTTTTATCAATGTAGAATAATGTACTTAGATCTCTAGCAACAGGGCTAATCATATGATCTAAACAAATAATACATCATGACATTTGAATAGAGATACTTACATATAATGAATATGCACCTTTAGATAAATTGAGAGCATGCATATAGTTTAATTGAGAACATATATAGAATAATTGGAAAAAAAAATTTAAAAACCAGTGTCAAATGATGATAAGTTACATTAATTAGAAAATAATTCATAGTACAATGTAAATCAACAACTTATATATAAATCTACAGACTAAAAATCCAGAAAATACAAAATATATAATTTCAAAGCCAGCAAGCAAAACATCAACCATGTTATAAAAGTGAAAAATAAAATAATAGCTTCGCACCTTTAATCTAGCAATTGGAGACCCAACAAGCCAACAACCAATAATTTAACTCCAATCCTGACCAATACGAATTACAAAAAAAAAAAAAAAGAATTGTAAAGAACAAATTGTAAAAATTGCAAATCAAGAAGTAATTATCTATTATACAAAAAATACAAAGTTACCTGATTATCTTCAACAATTTTGACAACCGGCCGACTTTGCAGAAACAAGAAAATTGATTTTTCCTAAAGATTGAGGAGGAGAATTTTTTTCTAGGGTTTGCATATTGGTATAAAATTATATATTATCTGTTGATCCCAAAAAATGAGCCAACAGATGCCGGGCTCACTCACGTCAACTTAAGCACGATTCCGGCACATTTATACCATAGCAACGACGGTAGCAAGGAGGAAATGGACACGGGCGGTACTTTGCAGCGAGAGACATAAGTGTTTAGGATTTGGCAGGTGAAACAAAGGCAATCATGCTGACAACGAGCACCAGTCAGATGCCAAACTAATCTATATAGTCACAAACAAAAATATGTGGAATGATAGATGAAATGTGCACAGAAGTTGCTAAATTATATATTGAAATTTGTGTTCAATAAACTTGTAAAGAACATGAAAGATATGCATGCAAATGTTTGTATGAATTTCTTGAGAGTTCAAATATATGTTTCGAATGTATGAGTGTGAAAATTCTATCCAACCCCCTTTTTAGTTACAAAGAGAACCTATTTATACTGCCTTGGCCGACTGGTCACCATTAGATCAGAACCATGTGGCCTCATCGCCCTAATCGAGGCTTCAAATTACTATCTATTCATGCAATTAATACATTGATAAGGGATCAGCCGCTCTATACAATTGGTTGGTATACTGACAAACTTTATTACGAGTGTTAGATCAATCACTTCTAACAAATCTTCGAATCTATTACAAGAGACAACGTCGATTTCATGAGCTTCAAACGAGTTTGCGAGTGTCAGGGAAATCTTTGATGTGATTCTCTAAGTGGGGAGCTTCAGCTCATTTCTTTGTTTCCTTAGGCAGTGTTTCAGCCCAGTCATAGTGCTTCATCTTTGAGGTAGTGCCTCAGCATGGACTTCGGCCTTGCAGTGCAAGGACCTCGATTTTGTTTAATTTCTTCATATTTTATTCTTGTGGGTCTTTATTTAAGTTTCTTGTTGACTTTCTGCCAGCATGGCTTGCTACATGGCACTCTTACTTTGAGCTTTAGAGGCGAGGCGTAACAATAGTCCCACCAACTCTAGACATGGTTATTTATACAATGCATGGACTCGAATGTAAAATAAAAAATTTGTAGGGAGTGATTTTTACCACACCACAATAGTCTCCCAAGTCTAACTATAATCATTCATATTATGGTTAGAATTTAAAACATACATGACTTGTGCAGACCCTCTACATGTGTCGTCCGGAGTGGTTTACTTGGTATTTTGCCCTTTGGAATAATTCTGGGAAGGGTTGTTGAAGAGGACTAATTCCAAGTTGTATCCTCCAAAGTGCATTTACATATCCGAAACACTAGCTGAACTGGTTAAGTGAAGAGGGTCAGACCTTATAGGGCTTCAGAGTTGATAATTATGAGGCATTTCATTTCAATGAATTTGAAAAACATGAGGCGTCCTTAATTATGGCACCTAAATGATTTGCCATCGTGGCATGTTTTCAAGAAAAAATAGTTGAGGCGGTTCGACTTCCAATACATGCAACCATTGCCACATTTAAGGCGTAATGATGGATGTCCCCTACGTACCTTAGAAATTTCTGGCGCATGATGGAGTGTGGTTTAGACGTTTTGATCTGGGCCGTAGAAGACGAAGCATCAGACGTACTGAGTGGTTCAGATTAAATTTTCAAATGGACGATCAGATGGCCCGGATCAAGATCCTACGGCTAAGGTTGAGTGGGTCTACCTATAAAAGGTACAAAAACCCTTTGCAAAAATCTCTTAACTCTTGCATGAATATTTGCATCTTTTCTTCTCAAATTTCCACAAGCCTTTCGAGTTTTTCTAAGAACTTTTCAAGTTTCTTCTTTCTGAAACTTTTCCAAGTGCTATTTTTCTTTGAGTTTTTCCTTCTTGTGGTTTTTCGTGAATTTCAGTGCCCCCTTTTCTTCGTCATCTTAAGAAAATCGTAAGTGCTGTAATTTTTCTCTACTTGTAAAATCTTTGAACTAGTTTGCAAATCAATGGCCTCTTCAACATCTATCGGGGAACATGAAGACCTTAACGAGATAGCTAGTGAACTGGGAGTACAAATAACCAACACCGCTAACCTCATCAGAGCCATTGAGGCTAGCCGAGGTGCCTCAATTTCTGGGAGAGGGATAGAAGAGAAGATGATATTGCTTGGGGGGCAACCAAGATCCCTTCCTTTGTAGATCTCACCTACCTCGCAAACCTTAGGGATAAATATAGAATTCCCTACAACATCGAACTCCTTTCCCTATCGCTTAACGAGCGAGTTTGCTATCCTAGGTAAGGTTGCGTCACTGTTAGTGAATTTTTGTTGAAAGCTGGGCTTCGCCTGTCGATCTACCTGTTCTTCCTAGCTATCCTCAGGTTATACGAGCTTGCTCCTACCCAGCTCATGTCCAATGCCTGGGCCTAGTTGATGGGTTCTTACTTCCTTTGGAAGGATACCTCCATGGGCGAGGACATGTCCCTCCACGTCTTCCAAAAAATATACCAACACCGATCCTTAGGAAAAGGAGATTCCAAAGGGTGGTATTCGTTATGTCCTTGGGGTCCTACTCCCCCTTTGTCCTGGGCATACCCTCTTCCATCAAAGGATGGAAGGAGACGTAGTTCTGGGTTAGGAGAAAGTGGCAAGAGTGTGAGGGTGACACCGTTCCCCACATCAAAGTCCTAACCTCGTACTCCGACGCTCGTGAGTGTATTCCTTGCTTTTTAGATTTTTCGAACCGACGAGGTCTGATACTTACATTTTTTATGTTTATTTTGAAGAGTCGGTTGAACGGTTTGAGTTTACTAAGAGTGATTGGGACACTCTCATTGAGGGTGTTTAATGGATGTTATTGAGAAAAGTAGCAGGTGTCTCAAAAAATATCATATCATTAAAAATATATGGGGGTGTTTAATGGATATTATTGAGAAAAGAATGTATTTTAATGTGATGGAAAATATGCAATTAAAAAATAATGAAAAGTTTTGAATGTGATGGAAAGTATTATCTTATTGAAGAATGTGTGGTTGAAAATGAGTTTTGAAAGAATAAATTTTAAAAGAATGTGGATCAAACATGTGCTGAAAAAATATTCATGATCTTTTTGTAAATGCTAATATATGGTCTTTATTACATTAAGTCTTATTATTTTTTTATATGAGCATTTTTTATATTATCAAGTGAGAGATTTTATAAATAATAGTGTAGGCTTGCATAATCACTAAGTTCATAAATTACTGTCAAATCTAACAAATGATAGTCATATCGATTATGTATGACATACTTTCAACATGAAAGTATTCACTTATTTTATATTATTTTAAAGATTACTTATTATGTGTACCTATTGTATGTCTAAGTACTTCATTGAAATTTTCATGAATCCTTGAAGGAGCAAAGAAATCATGAAGCTTTAAAAAAAAATAATAATAAAAATTACGCAAATACCCCTAGTTCGGCTTATTTTATATCATAAAAATGCAAGAATACAAATAAAGGAAGGGGGCATAGACTTGACCTCCAGCAAATGAAAAGTACGACAAATGTATTAAGAGAACGCAAATGAAAGTAGCAAATACAATAATTAAATGAAAATCCTCAAGGTTATTCTTGAGGACCACCCTCAGGTGTATGGACATAGACCTCGTCATGCGTCTAGTAGCGAACATGTCATGGTCATAGTAATAAATGTAGTCGGGCTCTCTCATTGGAGAAGGATCCCGCCTGGGGGAAGGAGCTCCTCTAGGTAAGAAAGGCCCCCCGGGTAATACATCATCAAGTCATCAAAGTAAACTAATACGAATTTGCCTATGAATGCACGCAAAACATGGTTCATTAATCTCATGAAAGTGCTACCCATCTCCACCAAAGTCTCTAAGATCTCCTCTAAGCCCCTTTCATCCTACCCACTTCGGCCTCCGATATTTGATCATCCTCATTAGAACTATTAGTGATTCCCATCATCAGATTCAGCTCTAGGATCACGCCTACCTTGCCTCCTAACATTAGGAACTCCTCTAGGTTGCCCGTTTGTAGGTTAGCTATCATTGTATCCTACTGATCCATTCTATCTTTAATTTTTCTAAAAACCATATTCATCATCTAAATTGTTGTTGCACGGGGAAATAAATTAAGAAGTTAAAAATAATAAATATCATCATTTTAGCATTTAGATCCTTGCATAAGAAACTTCGAACCAGAAGTTTGAAAGATAATTTATTTAGATACATTTACTAATCAAAAAGGTTTTTAGCCGCACAGACCAGCTTTAAATGCTCCAACTTGATTCGACGTTGTCGAAAGACAGTTTGTTAATTATTATTTAATAAATCTATGACACGCCTAAAGCGTGATGCCATTCAATTCTAATACAAAAATTTACATAAAATGGATCTGGGCCGACTGTAACAGCCAACCCAGATCATTTAACAGTCGGCCCTTAACTCAGACTGTTAAAAATAAAATTGGACCAACTGTTAGATCAGTCGTCGACGACTATAACTGTCATCTACTAAATAATCAACAAATAAGTTAAATAAATGTTAAATCCAACCTATACCATTCAAGAAAAATCAAAACCATAATCACAACAAAAAAACTAATCTTCTTAAAGATCACTTCGCCGGTAACTGGTTGTTGGTAGTTAGGTTGCCGACTGTGAGCTGTAATTTGTTCGACTGGATCCCGACCGAGATTCTTTTCTTTACTGTGCTTGTGCCAAATGAGGGTGTTTTTTGCTTTGTTTCTTAAATTTACAATTTTATTTTTTATTTTTTTTTGTCAAAGGCCAAAGTGAAAAAATGGCCGGGTCAAAAGGCCATTTCAACTTATTTTCTCTATTTTAATAAGGTGGTTATGATTTTTTAATAGTGATTTTTCAAAGAATGTGTGAATAAAAAACAAGAAAAATTTAGATTTATCATTAATGTTTTGATTATAACAAATAAGTTAATTATATTTCTAACAATTGAATTTAAGTTTTCAAAGCTATTGTTGCAAAGTGGATCGGTTGAGGAGAAAAAGATCACAATTAAAATATTTGCATTACAAATCAGACGTACAATAAAAATCGATTTGAAAGTTAAGCATTCGAGACATCATTCGAGACAAAGAGTTTCAAATGTCAAATGTTGAAGGAAGATCTTAAACTAGACATTACTAGGTATTTGTAAAAGTATAAATACTTCAATTCTTAGCACTAAACGATAAAAGCTCAAAAACCATTTTTATATGTTAAAAATTATTTTTATCATCACTTGCAAAAATTATCTTTTATTAAAAGTAAAATTGGTTTTCAAGATTATAATTAAAATTAGTTCAAATTTTGGAAAAAAAAAAAACCATTATATTATTCAAAAAGAAATTCACATCATACCAAAAAAAGTCAAAATAGACTAAACTTATTAAATGCAGACGTCCAGTTCATGTAATGGTAATTTTTTTTATCGTTTTGACGTTTGGTGAACAACGGTCAATTTCATATGTCCGGACACAAAAGCGGACGTCTGGTTGACTGTCCGATTTCATAGATATTTTTGCTTATTGAATTCTATAAATACATTCACTTTTTGCACTCATTGTGAGACTTTTTTAGAGCATTAAAGTGAGATACATTTAAACAAAATTATATTGATCTTACATCTTCTTTATCATCAAATCATTTATTGTGAAAACATTTTTTAATTGGTTGAATCAAATTCTTTATTCATCTTTATCATCAAAGTTTTCTAATCAGCACTTGAGCCTTTATTTATTGCTATTCATTGAAGTTTTAGCAACTTTCTCTCTTGATATTTAATTCTTTTATATCATTAATTAAGAGAGAAGTTTCAAATTGTAAAATCATTCATCTTCAAATTGGTGGGTCATATTGAGATCCTTAGAAAGCTCAATAGTTTCGATTTTATTGAGATCTCAGAAAACTCAATATTATATAATAATCGATGCTCCATGTTTATAAGTCATTGAAAACATTGTAAAGATTTGGATTACGCGCCATAAGTCAATCAAATTTAGTGAAAATGTCTTATTCGTGACTGGGAGTTTGGTGACGGAAGACGTAGATCATTGTTTTGGATTGAACATCCACCATTATAATGTTTGCAAAATCTCTTCCTTTTTTTTATTTATCACTCTTTGTATTTGTGTATATTCTTTGATTGATTTATTAAATTTCTTGAAAAAAAATTTAAAATCAATTCACCCCCCTTTGGTTAATTATTTTTGGGCTTTCAATTTGTATAAGAGCAAGATGCTCATTTCTTTTAAAAAGATTTTACAAATTTGAGTAATGGTTAACTACAATCTTCAAAATATTAAAGGGCATTCTACAAATCGTCCACCTTTTTTTGATGACACACATTATGATTATTGAAAATCTTAGATGATGATTTATGTTCAGTTTATATATTATAATATTCGGGAAGTTATTGAATTCGGTCCCTACGTGCCTAAAAAGATTGTTAAAGATGATGGTAACTCGGATTAAATAATATCAAAGCCTAGAGAGGAATATGATGAAGAAAAATGCTAGAGACAAACACATACTTTATTGTGTCTTAGATAAGAATGAGTTTAATTGCATTAGCTCATGTGATTCCGCTTTTGATACATGACATGCTTTAGAAATTACACAATTGAGCACTAGCAAAGTGAAAGAAACCAAAATAAATATTTTGGTTAAGGAATTTAAAAATTTCTTTATAAAACAAAATGAACCTATTGTTGATATGATTACTCACTCCACCGATATTATAAATGGTTTCAAAGGTTTTGATCGAAAACTTACTAATGGTGAACTTGTGAGTAAAATGTTTAGGTCTTTATCGAAAGATTGGAGCTCACTAAAGATATTGATAAAAAATACCAAAGACATCAATGCTTATCTTTTGGAAGAATTCTATGGAACTTTGATGACTTATGCTCAACAATGCCGAGAGAAATGATAAAATAAGGAAAACAAAGAAAAGCAAATGAGCCTCCAAAGCTTCAAATTGCATTAAAATCAGCAATTGATGAAGGCACAACAATTGAAAACATGAGTGATCACGAACTGGGGGATCTAGTCCTTGTTAAGAAGTGGAAAAATTCATTTGACCATTAGTTAACAAGAGTAATTGATTTTGACCAAATATAAAATGGACAAAATGATAATTCTACAATTTTTACATAAAATACTTTTAAAAATTCAAAAAAAGAAAAAAATAATATAAAAGAGCTATCACTGTTCATCTCCTTCACCAATCCAACCCACATGACCCCATTTTCCACCCCCACACCCACCCCTGAAAATTATCACAGACAACACCTCTCGTCACTGTCATTGCTGCCACCGTTGACACCACCGCCGTCATCACCTGAAAATTGTAACAATTTCAAAATTAGATTTTAACTAAGGATACTAAGGAAATCCATTGATATGGCTTGTGGCTCGGCTCGATTCGTTGACATGGATAATTCACTTGGACTTTCAGTGTGAATTTTTGAAATATTTGGTATATTGGTGGCACAAATAAAAGGTTCAAGTCAAGTCCGCAACAAAGTGAAATGTTTGGTACCTTAACTGCAAATATCCCATAATTTATTTGTTAAAACTTCAATTTCCTCTATTGTCAAACATTACATGTAACTTTTATAATAAAAATAGTCATATTGCATTTAATTGTTTCAACAAAAAAGAGGTTACACTTTAAAAGAAAAAATAAATGGATTCAAGAGTTCTCTAAAACTAACTATCAATGACCCCAATTTGCAGGGGTACTAAAAATCAAAAATTGAGTTATTCTTGTAAGTACCAAAGAAAATAAGGAGTAAATGATTCTTAGATAGTAGTTGCTAAAAACCCATAACCAGATATCGAGATACAAATATGTGTCAATCTCAATTATCAGTTATATCTTTCATTCCACTATTAAGTCAATGTAAGTCGTGAACTCCTTCGACCTATGAGTACACCTTAGCCAAAAATTTCATTATCAACTTAATTGAATGAAATATAGATCATAATCTCATAATATATAAGAGTGACAAATCCTCCTATTGATCATTCACAACTTTCATATAATTTTTAAAATACTCGAACGATGACGTATTAGTGACTCTTGACAGAGCAACATCAAATATCACCAAAGTATGATTGTGCCCATATAAGGCTAGGGGTGTCCGTGGGTCGGTTCGGTTCGGTTCGGTTCGGTTTCAGAATTTTCGGGTATTTAATAAATGGACCCGTCGGGTCCAAATATAATTATGGAACCGTTCGGGTTCGGTTCTGTTCGGTTCGGTTCGGTTCCATTCGGTTC
>CAIGRS010236869.1:0-10414 GCA_903798395.1 Fraxinus floribunda | reverse complement strand
ATTAATATTTATATATTCAAAGTCGGTAATTTACTAATTTGTCATTTCAAATTAGATTTCGGTAAGTCGAATGATATTTCGATTTCATTCATATTAACGACATGTTCTTGATTAATATAATATGCACATTATCGGTGTAATATCTCCAACAGTTTCATGATCATGCATGATCATATGTGTTAAATTAGTAATAAAACATCCGCAAATTGACTTACGGATGTTGTGCTATTAGGATTCTTGACATGCCTCCAGCGAATGATATTTTTGAAAGGGATACGCATTCTAGAACCAGATTTGTCAGTCGCAAATAAGTCTTGTACAATATATGTACTTGGATCAAATGGCCTGGGATCAATCCCCACTACGTTAGGGAGCCTTACCAGGTACATCTGCAACAGATGTACATATGAATAAAAATTTCTTAATACTTCAGATTCTTAATTAAACTGAACAAGGAATTTGTGCTCAGGCCGGCTTGTAATGAATTAGAACCAAATCTATGCAAGTGTCAGTGGTTATATGAAATGAAAATAAATTGGACTTCATAAGACCGGAATACTTCACTTGGGTTAGACTGAGCACAATGCAGAGATGCTTTTCTAAGAGGGAACTATCAATTCATTCGAAGATGAGTAAGAATTCAGTATTCCAAAAATAGAACATCAATAAAATGCTTCGCTAAAAGCAAAAAGTTTCTTAGAGCTTGCACATGTAAATATCATAAGAGTTGAGAGAATGCAAAATAAAATAGCAAGTGGATTACCATGATATAAGTTCAAGAAAGCAAAAAACAATACTCGAGTTTAATGATGCTCAAACTTTCAAACAAAGACCAAAAAGTGGGAGGCTTGTTGATAGTTGTGTGATATTTTTGTTGTCATCAAACTAATGTTTTTGTTATCATTTGTCCTATGTTTTGTGTACTTATTTCTAGCCTAAGTTATATATTATAACTTAAGCAAAGTATGGTCATGCAACAAGTTAAGTTGCTGTCATGTAAGGATAAGTGGTAGTAGGTGGAGATAGTTGTTGAAAAATACTTTTGTGATGTATGATTGATTATATAAAATCTCCAGCCGTGTAACACTTCAATGTGTGAATAAAAACTTATCTTTTCTCCTCTTTGTTCTTCATATACCTTCAGTGGTATCAGAGTGTAATCTAATCTTTGAAGAAGCTGCAAAATGGTAGTATTCTGAGAGAAAACCAGAGAGCTACCCTTCACTGAAATAGCCGAGTGTTTGGTGAGTGAGTGAGATAGCTTCAAGTGGTTTTTCAGCACCATTACCTTCTGTGTTTATAGGAGAAAACTATGATTTTTGGGCTGTAAAAATGAAAGCATACTTGAAGGCTTATGATATGTGGGAAATCACAGACCGCCACCATTGAGAGCTAATCCAACCATTGCTTAGTTGAAGCAGCATAGTGAAGAGATAGCAAAGAAGTTCAAGGCCCTTTCTTGCATTCAATTTGCTGTTTCAGATGCAATTTTCACTATAATCATAACCTGTGAAACTGCAAAAGAGGCCTAGGACAGATTAAAGGAGGAGTTCAAAGGCAATGAAAGAACAAGGTAGATACAAGTGCTAAACTTTAGAAAGGAGTTTGAAACCTTGAAGATGAAGGACACAAAACGGTGAAGGAGTTTGCTAATAGGCTGATGAAAGTGGTGAACCAAATAAGGCTGTTGGGAGATAATTTACCAGACAAGAGGGTTGTAGAAAAGGTGTTGATAAGTTTGCCTGAAAAATTTGAATCCAAAATCTCCTTTCTTGAAGACTCAAGAGACCTGTCAAGCATATCCTTCGTTGAGCATATAAATGCACTCTAAGCTACAGAACAAATGAGACTCTTCAAGCAAGAAAAACAGGTTGAAGGAGCTTTGTGTGTTAAAGGAAAACATAAAGCTCAAACCAATTTTGGAGTGAAGAAACCACAACACGAGAAGAATGAGGTTGAAAACAACAAAGGTGCAGGTAATTATGCAAAGTATCATCCATGTCCTCATTGCAAAAGAAAAGGTCATTCTCCAAAGTGGTGTTGGTTTAGACCTAAAGTTCAATGCAGAGCTTGCAAGCAGTTTGGTCATGTAGAGAAGGTAGGTAAAAACCAAAAGGAGAAGAAGGATCTACAGTAGGCTAAAGTAGCAGAAAATCAACAGAATGAGCATATTTTTTCAGCCATAAACTACAAAGTTGACAGCTGGGTTGAAACTTGGTTGCTAGATAATGGATACACTCATCACATGACTTCAAACTCGAGCATCTTTGTGGAATTAAACAATGCATACAGATCAAGAGTTAAGGTTGGAAATGGAGAGTATGTAAAAGTGAAAGGAATTGGGAAAGTTTCTGTCAGACGCCATCAGGTATCAAATTTATTTCTGACATACTCTATATGCCTCATATATATCAAAATCTGGCAAGTGTTGGACAGTTGATTGAGAAGAATTATACCTTAATGTTTAAGGATAGTAGCTGCACCATATTAGATCCTAATAACCTTGAGCTGATAACAGTTGAAATGAAACATAGAAGCTTTCCTTTGGAATGGAAAAATATAAACTCTCATGCTCTCACTAGTACTTTGATTGAGTTTTCCCTATGGCATAAACATTTTGGACATGTTAATTACACTTCACTCAAGCACCTGAATGAACTAGAACTTGTGGAGAATATGCCAAAAGTAAATGATGATGCTTGTATATATGATGTTTGTCAATTGGGAAAGCAAACCAGGTTGCCATTTCCTAAAAATCAGTCAAGAAGAGCTTCAAGTAAACTGGAATTAGTCCATTCTAATGTGTGTAGTCCAATGAGAACACCAACTCTAAATGGCAGCAGATAATTTGTTCTCCTTATAGATGATCTAACAAGGATGTGTTGGGTTTATTTTCTGGAAGTGAAGTCTAAAGTTGCAGCAGTTTTTCAGAAGTTTAAAAGCTTTGTAGAGAATGGAAGTGACTACAAAATTAAGGCTATAAGGACAGATAATGACACTGAATACACCTGCAGCCAGTTTAACAGATTCTGTGATGAAGTTGGAATCAAACATTAGCTGACTATTCCCTATTCACCTCAGCAAAATGGAGTTTGTGAAAGGAAAAATAGAACAATTATGGAGATGGCCAGATGTCTGATGTTGGAGAATAAGGTACCAAAGGAATTTTGGGCTGAAGCTATGAACATAGCCACATACTTTCTTAATAGACTACCAAATAAAGCCTTGGACAAGAAAACATCCTATGAAACATGGTATGGAGTGAAATCTGATATGGCTCACCTGAAAGTGTTTGGAAGCATATGTTATACTCGCATTCCTGATGCAAAACAGATAAGCTGAGTTAAAAGGATGAAGTTGGTTTCTTGGTTGGTTATTGTGGAAATGCAAAAGGATATATGGTGTATAATCCTCAAACCAAAACGATGATGTCCAACAGGGATGTCAAAATTGATAAAGATTCTTCATGGAATTGGGAATCAAGTACTGTGAACAAATTGGAGGGTCTAAGATAGGTTCCACAAAAAGAAGATGTTGTCATCAATGAAGATGAAGCTCAACCTGACAGTGGATCGGATTCAACAAATAAAGTGATCAAAATTAGATCGCTCGAGGATATATATATGCTACCTGTAATTCAGCTGTGCTGGAGCCTTCAAACTTTACTGAAGCATCTGATTCACAAAGGTAGATAGATGCAATGAAGGAGGAGCTGAAAGTGATTGAAAAGAATAGAATATGGGTACTGGCTGACGGACCAAAAAACAAGAATGTAAGTTAAGTGGGTATATAGAACCAAGCTGAATGTTGATGGTTCTATCAACAAAATTAAAGCCAGGCTAGTTGTGAAAGGTTATGCTTAGGAATATTGCATTGACTTTACTGATACATTTGCTTCAGTGGCCAGGTTTGAACAATAAAGATGTTGTTTGCCATAGTTGCTCAAAAAGGTTGGAAGATGTATAAGTTGGATGTGAAATCAGCCTTCCAAAATGGACACTTAAATGAAGAAATTTTCATTGAGCAACCAAAAGGCTTCCTTGTAGCTGGAAAGGAGGATAAAGTGTATTTGTTGAGGAAAGCACTATATGGCTTAAAACAGGCTCCAAGGACCTGGTATAGCAAAATAGATGATTACTTAGGCAGCCTTGGTTTCATCAAAAGCATGAATGAGCAAACACTCTACAGCAAGTGGAAGAGGAATTGATCGTCATGTATGTTGATGATCTTCTGGTCACAGGCATCAATACAGCACTTATTGAAAACGTGAAAGATGAAATGACGAAAGTGTTTGAGATGACTGACTTGGGAGAAATGAAGTACTTCCTTGGAATGGAGATTAAACAATCACAAGATAGAATCTTCATTTGCCAAAGAAGATATGATAAGGAAGTGTTAAGAAATTTCAACTTGGAGAATTGTAAGCCATTTAACACTCATTTGGTTCTAAATTTGTAGCTGATAAAAGAAGATGGAGCCAAGAAAATAGATGAAAAAGTTTACAGAAGTTTGGTTGCTTGCTTACTCTATCTAACAGCAACAAGACCTGTCATGTTTGCTGTAAATATGTTATCCAGATTCAGACAAGAACTAAGTATAAATCATTTCCAAGTTGCTAAGAGAGTGCTGATATATGTTAAAGGAACAGAGGAGATGGGAATCAATTTCAGGAAATCGGGAACTCTGTTTTTAATCGGTTTTACTGATAGTGATTGGGTTGGATCAATTGATGACGTGAAGAGAACCTCTGGCTATGTGTTTTATGTTGGTTCAAGCATTGTTTGCTAGAATTCTGTCAAGCAAAAAACCATGGCTCAATCAACAGCTGAAGTAGAGTACATAGTTGCATCTAAGGCTGTAAATCAAGCAATTTGGTTCAGGGCAGTGATGGAAGATCTTAAGCATTAACAAACTGAGGCAACAACCATTCATTGTGAAATCAATCAGATATTGCCATGGTAAAGAATTCGATATTTCATGTAAGGACTAAACATATTAAGATCAAATATCACTCAATCAGGGAAGCATAAGAAAGGAAAGAAGTGGAGCTGAAGTATTGGAATTCTGAAGATCAATATGCTAACATTTTAACAAAATCTTTTCCTAAATGAAGATTTGAAACATTGAAAAATTGTCTTGGTGTTTCCAGCAAAAGTATTAAGGAGGAGTGTTGATAGTTGTATGACACTTTTGTTGTCATCAAACTATGTTTTGTGTACTTATTTCTAGCCTAAGTTATATATTATAACTTAAGCAAAGTGTGGTCCTGCAACAAGTTAAGTTGCTGTCATCTAATGCTAAGTGGTAGTAGGTGGAGATAGTTGTTGAAAAATACTTTTGTGATGTATGATTGATTGTATAAAACCTTCAGCCATGTAACACTTCAATGTGTGAATAAAGACTTATCTTTTCTCATCTTTGTTCTTCATATACCTTCAAGGCTCCATGGAGATAGGAGAGACTAAAAATCAAAGTCAAATATATAACCACATCAAAGGTATCCTATTCGAGAACTAGCAGCCACTGGTCAATAAATGGGACATTTAATCTTAATAAGAAACATTGAATTAGCATTTTAGTAACGCTAACAATTTCCTATCATGCATCTACATGTTAGCTAGCTAGGAAAGAAATTTGAGGAACATGCAGTAAGATCCAGCCTCAATTACGAGACAACATAGAATAGACTTTAAAATTAAAGCCACCCAAAACGAACTGTCATTTAAACAAATGTCTGATGTAAAACATAAAGATATAGTAGCAATTTAGGCTGAATGATTTATTCTATGCTCAATATTCCTATATATAGGAGAAAATAGAAGGAAAATGAAAGAACATAATGTTAAGAGATAGAATCTCACATCGAATAAAGATTAAAACATTGACCAATTTATAAAGGTTTAGGCTACTCGTCTTAATAAGGTTGACATTTTAAGATAGAACCTCAAATCTTAGCATGGTATCAGAACTCGTTAAACTCCAATGAACAATTCGATCCAATTAAGACTCAAAAAAAAATTGAGCACACAGATTTCAGAATTGATATGCTCAAACTAGCCACCATTTTGCAAGGGCATGGTAATGGATAGAATCCCACATCTAATAAAGATGAAAACATAGACCAATTTATAAAGGTTTGAGATACTTCTCTTAATAAGGTTGACTTTTTAAGATAGAACCCCAATTCTTAACACGGTTTTAGAGCTCGTTAAACTCCAACTAGCAATTTGAACCTATTAAGACTCAAAAAGATTGAGCACACAGATTCCAAGATTGATTTGCTCAAACGAGCCACCATTTTGCTGGAGTATGTTAAGGGATAGAATCCCACATCGAATAAAGATGAAAATATAGACCAATTTATAAAGGTTTGGGCTATTTCTCTTAATAAGGTTGACCTTTTAAGAAAGAACCCCAAATCTTAACACATAAAACTCTATTACTAAAAAGAAAAATATCAATTTTTAACTAAACTAGGATATAAAATAGAAGGAGATATTTGCAAAATCTTCTATTTTAACTTTTCTGTTCTAACTCTCCCCTTAAGTTGGTACATTGATATTACACATGTGCAACTTGGATGGTGGTAGACAGAATGGTCTGCTACTTGAAAATCATTGTTGAACTCTAATTGCAACTATAAGTATTTAAAAACCTTCATCTTTGTCCAAGTTCTAATATTTGCCGTCTTGGTTAGATTGTGCATTTAGGGATTACTTGAGACCCCACGAACAATAGATTATGGAGAGATGTAAGTGGTATCATCCTTAACATACTTCTTCTTTTTCTTTTCAGCTAGCTTATTTTTGGGCCACTTTGGATAGCCATTTAGTTTTTAGAAAACGTCAAATGTGTAAAGTGTAGTGTCATGGCCATAGGTGTAAGGCTTGCTAGACGGCTAAAGTAGATGGCTGTGATTTATTCTTCATGGTAGTAAAGTTGAAGCCTCCAATAGGACTCTAGTAACTTACCTTTGTACTTCATGACGAACTAGTGAGTAGGCGCTTCCAAACTCGGGACAAGAGAGGTAGCCAAAACAAGACTACTAACTTGATCCAAGCAATGGTGAAGATTAGTGGTAGCCCTAATTATAGACATGATAGACGATCACCTAAGGCCCCACTTTTATGAGGGCCCCAAAAAAAATATTACATAAAGTTCATAAAAAAAATTAGAAACAAAATAAAACCCAAATGCAATCAACCAAACCAATTCAACTCCAGTATTTTAAATCTAGATTTCGGGCAAAATAACTTTCGGATAAGGGTTGATCGGATCAACTTGATCAACAACACTCTTGAGTTCTACGTGATATCTCATAAAACCCAAATACACATATCTCAAGATTTCTTCAAAATTGCCAAAACTTTCGTGCTGTAGGGATTAATGATAATGCAATCAAGATGCGGTTATTTTTGTATGCATTGAGAAATGCATCTTTAGAGGGGTGGGATTCTGAGCCACATGATAGTATCACTCCTAGGGAGGCATTGGCAATAAAATTTTGCAATAAATTTTTCCACATTCAAACTTAGCAAAAATCCGATTGAAAATTTAAACATTTTTATGATAATCAGAGGTAGTCAGGTAGAGTATTTCTACATTGCACTGTCACCAATAAGTCAACCTAGAAATGCTTGGACTTATTCGAGTTGATTGCAACTACACACTCCATGTTTTCATCCGAAAGAACAATCCGGAAGAAAACGACTAGAATTCATGAGATGGACAGTACAGCATCTAGCAATGTACATATTGTAACATTGACAAATCAGGTGGAGTTATTGTTAAAATATCAAAGGCCACGAGTTAATGCAATGATGATCAGTTCAGTATGTGAAAATTGTGGAGCCCATTATGCTACAAAAAGTTGCTTGTTACTGGTTCCTCCAGAGAGCAAGTAAGCTATTTTCAGAATGGTTCCCGCAATTTCAACACACATATAATCCAGGATAGAGAGAAGACCTGAACTTCGAATGGTCTGGTAATCAACAACAATGGAGTAGTTCAAATCATCATCCCTAAGAGACAAGACAAAGTTGGGGGATATTTTTTTAGCAATATATGCAAAAAACTAACAAGTATTCTAGTGAATTGATACAAATTTTTAAAATTGGTAAGCATCTATCAAGAAGTTATTGATACATGTTGGTCAGATAACTCAACAACTTATAGAATGTCCACAATGATCATTTTCAAGCAATGCAATGACCAATCCAAAGGAACAAGTGAAAGCTATAACGACCAAAGTGGAGTACAACTACCAAAAATTAATGTGAAGAGACCAGAAAGAAAAGATAAGCAAGAAGAGATTCAGAAAGTAAAAAATGAAGAAAAATCTGCACCAATTACAGATGAAGATGAAGAAAGAAAAGAAACACCAACAATAAGAACACCAAGTCCAATCAAAGCTTATGTGCTACCAATTCCTTTTTCCTCAACACTTGTATAAGAAAAAGTTGGACAAGCAGTTTGCAAAGTTCGTGAAGGTTTTCAAAAAAATTTCATATCAACATCCCTTTCGCAAATGCATTAGCACAAGTGCCCAACTATACCAAGTTCTTGAAGAAAATGCTTTCCAACAAAAGAAAGTTGGAAGAAAATGAAATAGTTTATTTAAACGTGGAATGCAGTACAATTCTCCTGAAAAAACTACCTCCTAAATTAAAAGATCCACTAAGTTTATATATACCTTGCACCATTGGTTCTAATTATTTTAAGTATTCATTATATGATTTAGGTGTCAGTGTTAATTAAATGACACTTTCTATGTACATGTCTCTTGGATTGAGAGAAGCAAAACCAATAACTGCATCTTTGCAACTTGCCGATAGATCCATTAAAAGACCTAAGGGTATTATTGAAGATGTGTTTATAAATGTTGGCAAATTTATCTTCCTGATTGATTTCATTAACTTGGATATAGAAGATGATGAAAACATTCATCTAATCTAGGGAAGATTTTTTATGGCTACTGGAAGAGCATTGATTATGTGTATGATGAAAAGATGATTCTTAGAGTGGATAGTGAGAATTCATATTCAATGTATTCAAGGCAATAAAACATCCATTGACTTCTGATACTTGTTGCAAAATTGATGTCCTTGATGAGCTAGTAGTTGATACATTTGAGGTAAAACATCCATTAAATCTATATAAAGTGTGTATTGCACGGTCAGAATCAATTATTAGAAGATCCAGCAATGAAAGAATGTGTTTTACACTTGGTAGAAACACCCATGATTAAAAGTTGGCAATATGAGTTTCTTGGTAGTATCCATCACCACAAATACCTTCAGTGGAAAAATCCCCAACAAGCTTTTGCCATCACATCTACGCTATGCTTATTTAGGAGATTCCATTACACTTCCAGTAATCATTGCTAATGATATGACATAGGAAGAAGAGAAAAAAAATCTTGGAGGTACTAAAGAAACATAAAACGGGCATTGGATGGACAATAGCAGATATTTGGGGAATTAGTCATACTCTTTGCATGCACAAAATCCTAATGGAGGATGAGTCAAGACCATCGGTGGAGGGTCAGATTGAATCCAACGTTGAAGGAAGTGGTTTTTGGTGGAGTGCTAAAGTTATTAGATGCCGGGATTATTTATATGAAATTAGATAGTTCATGGGTAAGTCCATGCCTAAAAAGAAATAAATGAGTTAATTCCAACAAAGCTTGTAATTGGGTGGAAAGTGAGTATTGACTATTGGAAGCTAAATAATGGTACAAGAAAAGATCATTTTTCATTGTCCTTCATTGATTAGATATTGGAAAAGTTAGCAGGTAACTCTCATTATTACATTTTGGATGGCTATTCGGGTACAATCAAATCCCAATTGAGATAGAAGATAAGGACGAAACAACATTCATGTGTCCCTATAGTACTTTTACCTTTAGAATGCATGTTGGTCTTTGTAACACACCTGTAACTTTTCAACGTTGCATAATGACCATATTCTCGAACATGGTAGAAAAGTATATCGAAGGGTATTTATGGATGAATTTTCAATTTTTGGAGATTCTTTTGACAACGACGTAGAACATTTATCTCAAGTGTTACAACGGTGTGAAAAAAGAATTTTGAAGATGAGATATTTAAAAAAAAATTATGAAAGGAGGTCAAGTGAGAAATATTTATTTTCAACGAAAATAAAAGTGTTTTTCAAAACTTTTTGAAATAATAGTACTTTTTAACTTTTTTATAGAAAGAAACATCGTGCAAATTGAAAATGTTTTTAAACAGCTTAGTATGCATGCACTATCACAAAATGTTTTAGTTCTTTTATGTTCTTAGTGAAAAGTGAAAACCCGACTACGAGCAATCCTTAAGTCATAAAATCAAATATCAATAATATGTAAAGATTTTTTTCAAATTATAGATGTTACAACTCATTTTTATTAGTC
>CAIGRS010236862.1:0-18463 GCA_903798395.1 Fraxinus floribunda | reverse complement strand
TGTTAAAGTAAAAGAATAAGAAGGCTTAATCACATGTTGTGTTAGCCTCCCACTATTTATAATAAGAACTTAGGAAACCCTAGGTATTACATAAAAGACTTAAATACCCTTTAACAAGATGGATAAAAGTTACTACCAAAGCCTCTTTACTTGGACAGAATCTTTTCCTTTGTTTTTTCCCATTCTGGGTTTCTTCAAAAAACTAGAGATACAAAGCATCTTAGATTCGTTTGTTGTCCAATATTGAAATTCATCCGTATGCTTTCTAATTGTACTGGAAAATTTTGGCCCAAAAATGTACATGATGTCCCTTTTAGAACCTCATTAACTGAATCCAGCCTGCAATTTTTCATGGAGTAGGTTCGGCTGCTGGGTGGGGTCGAATAGATGATTCCGCTGTAGTAAAGGTATGGGATCCTGATCTTTGTGTTTAACAACATTGTTTTTTGTAAACTTTTCTCTAGCTTGGAGTTAAATTAACTATCAGAACCATATTGTTTTCAAATATCTAATGATATAATAATGTAATATATTCTAATTGGAAAATTTGAGTTCTTTTCTGTCAACTCCCATTATTATGCAGGTTTACGAGACACTCACTGGAGTCAAAGCCGAAGGGAAATCCCAGTTTATTAGTAAAGAGTCTGTGTTGAAATCTCTTCCATGTGAGTGGCCAGAAGATCCCATTGAGGATATACTTGAACTAACCCAGAAAAACTTGAAAACTTTGGTTGTTTTGGATGATGATCCAACTGGGACTCAAACTGTGCATGATGTTGAGGTATTGACAGAATGGTGAGTCACTCCTTAATTATGTTTCTACTTGTGACTTATAAAATAGATGGTGACAGCTTAACTAAGTCCTCGAATAAGCATATAAGTTGTCGCACAATATGTCTTCTTTTCAGGGGTGTTGTGTCACTTGTTGATCAGTTCAATAGAAGGCCAAAATGCTTTTTCATTTTGACAAATTCCAGGGCATTAAGTTCTGAAAAGGTAAATATCTCATCAAAAATCTATTTTACTCAAGCAAGCCAATATTTATTCCACCTGAGGTCATTTTCTTGGGTTCTCCATTCTACAGGCTAGTGCATTAGTAGCAGAGATCTGCAGGAACTTGTCTACTGCAGCAAAGACAGTGAGAAACACAGACTATACAGTAGTTCTGAGGGGGGATTCGACTTTACGCGGTCATTTCCCAGAGGTTAGGATGTTGATGATAAATAGGATGTTACTTTAGACATTTTCATTCCAGACATGCGTGAATGCTTTGATTTTGATATAACTAGGAAGCAGATGCTGCTGTTTCTGTAATTGGTGAGATGGATGCATGGATAATTTGCCCTTTCTTTCTACAAGGAGGCCGGTACACTATTGGCGACATACACTATGTTGCAGACTCTGATAGGTATTATTTTTTGTTGTTTTCTCCTAAATTATATTGGATTACTATTGGATAACCTTAAAAAGCTTTGTTGCCAGCTTTCATATTATATAAAAGAGGTCACTTTCTGATGTCTTTACTTACGAGTAAATTTATGTGTAATTTTTAAATAAGAAATTATTTTATTTGTCAAATTTGGAAACAATTAGGTTACTTGTTCTGAGAATAAGGTTAAGACTTTCATTCGATACAAGTAACTTGTAAACTAAAATTAAGTTTTCCAAACATGCTTGAAATTTTTTTTTACTCAAGATTACCTTTTTTAGTTTTTTGTAAATCTTATTTAAACATGCTTGATAGTTGAGTTGCCTAGCATTAACACTGTATGGAACATTGCATCCCTAGACTCATTCCTGCTGGTGAAACAGAGTTTGCGAAAGATGCTTCTTTTGGTTACAAGTCTTCTAATCTTCGAGAGGTTTAGTATTTTCAATTAGCTTTGTGGATAATATAGCACTTTATAAATATTATAAAAGGAAATTGTAAAGTGTTTTTTTGTTTGGGATTTTAGTGGGTGGAGGAGAAAACTGGAGGACGTATACCTGCTAGTAGTGTTGCATCTATTTCTATCCAACTTCTAAGAAAAGGTGGGCCTGCTGCTGTTTGTGAGAATCTCTGCAGTTTAAAGAAGGTACCAGAGATAGAGCTCGATTGTCATGTCACGCCTAAATTTTATTTATTTATTTATGCATATTGCATGCTGAGGTTTGAATATTATTGAATGGAACAGGGGTCTACTTGTGTAGTTAATGCTGCTACCGAAAGAGATATGGCTGTATTTGCTGCAGGAATGATTCAGGTTTATCCATTGTTTTTTGCATTCTAGAAGCTCTCTTACTTACATATTTGTGAAAAAATATGCAAAGCTGCTTTTTATTAGCCTGCATTTAATTTGTAGGCAGAATTGAAGGGAAAGAAATTCTTATGCCGCACTGCAGCTAGTTTTGTTTCTGCTCGGGTTGGAATCATCTCAAAAGCTCCAATTTCTCCTAGGGATCTCGGAACGTACAGGGAAAGGAACGGCGGACTTATAGTTGTGGGTTCCTATGTTCCAAAAACAACAAAGCAGGTTATTGTAACTGAAATTTGTCAGTTCAATCATAGAGCTTTCCAACATTTTTTCGTTAGTCACAAGTAAATGTGTGGCTGACAGGTTGAAGAGCTACTATTGCATTGTGGTCATGTCTTGAAACATATTGAGGTATTTGTTATATATCATCTGAAATTATTACTTCCGTAACGTAATCAGCAATCAAGTACAAGAAATGGGACAAGAAAATACAAATCAAAATAAGGGAGAGATATAATATTCTTATTGTCACACATATGTATTGTTACTGTCTTCCCCAAGTCCCTGAAGCCCTTCTGGTGGCATAGCCTTCCTCCTAAACTCAGGCCTTACGTCTTGCTTTACCTTGTTAACATGTTTGTTGAGGTGGATTAGTTAGTACTGAATAATTTAAATATGAAAAAGGTTAATTTCTTCCTTAGCAGTCTCAAGCAAGACTAGTATTGCACACCAAGCAAGCACTGTATGTACAATGATCACAGCAATTATTATTGTGCAGCAAGAGATGGTCTAATGGTCTTAACTGTTGAAAATATGGTCATAAATTGGCTTTTTGCTATGTTTTCAATAGATTTCTGTTGATAAAATAGCCATGAAGTCATTAGAAGAAAGGGAGGAAGTGATCACTCAAGCAGCTGAGATGGCTGATGTGTTCCTTAAAAGTGGCAAAGATACTCTTTTAATGACTAGTCGACAGCTCATCACAGGAAAAGGTGAGTCTAGTTTTACATATCCCCTCTATCTTGTATCCCTTTTCAATCCAATATCCATTCAATAGCAAAAGAAGATTGTGTATTTTATCTTGTACATTTCTGTTGGTTATCCTCTGTATGGAAAACAGATGCTTCTGAAAGTTTGGCAATCAATTCCAAAGTGAGTTCTGCACTTGTGGAAATAGTGCGCAGGATAACTACTAAACCTCGGTATATCCTTGCAAAGGTACTTATTATTCATCTGAAGGGCTGTATGGAGATCCACTCTTTATTCAATTACTACCATTTTTTAAATCTTGATTTTACTATCCTGTTCTAACCTTGATTTATAGTTATTACATTCGCCTATTACTGTTACTATAGCTGTATGGTGATCATGTTTCTTTTCACTTTTCTATAATCTTCATACAGTGAAGAATTTTATAGATTAACAGTTTAACGAAATTGTTCTTGTCATAGGGTGGAATTACGTCATCAGACCTTGCAACGAAAGCCCTAGAAGCAAAACGGGCCAAAATACTTGGACAAGCTTTGGCTGGTGTGCCCTTGTGGGAGCTAGGTCCTGAAAGCAGACATCCAGGAGTTCCATATATTGTTTTTCCTGGTACTTCCAAGTTATTGAAAAAACTTATCAGATCCTGCTGTGATTCTATGTTTTTATTTCGTAAAATAATTGTATTTCTCAGGAAATGTTGGTGACAGTAAAGCTGTAGCAGAAGTAGTTAAAAATTGGATCCATCCTGGCAGGCTTTCCACCAAGGAACTTTTACTTGTAAAACCTTGTAACTTTTGACAAATTTCAATTTTGTTCATTCAGTTACTGAATATCTGTTACATATGAAGAATGCCGAAAGAGGTGGATATGCTATTGGAGCTTTCAACGTTTATAATTTGGAAGGAATTGAAGCAGTTGTTGCTGCTGCAGAGGAAGAACGAAGTTCTGCTATTTTACAGGTTTGAAGCTTTCATTATCTATATACCAAATTTATGGAATTTAAATTTAAAAATGAACAACTTCCGTAAACAAGTCTATAATCTATATGACATGCTAGAACGCTCTCAGCTGAAATGTGCTTTGATTTGATATTTGATAACAGAATTCTTATTTGGCCATTTGTTTACGCCCCTGGCCTAATTGGACGAAAAGATAATCTTCATCTTCACTAAGCAATGAAAATTTCCCTCGTATGAATAAAAGTTCACGAGAAGGTGGAAAGAAATCGAAGAAATCTATTAAGATGTTGACCGTTTAATCACATGATTAATACTGAGATGGGATTGCATTAGTGAAATTAAGGACTTCCAACTTGATGCATTATGCTGGTTATAATGAAAATAAGAAACAAGCTTCCTTAACTAAGACTTGCCCTATGAACACAAGTATACCTTTTATATAAATGAAAGTGTTGAAGGTTTTTAGAAGTCCCCCCTTTCTTTCTGGCACACTAATACTTTGATTAAATATTTGGAATTTGTTATTTGTTCTGTTCCTAGTACCAAATAGAAAAATGAAATGGATACATTGCTATTAATTATGGATATCATTTTCCCAAACTCATTTTCTACATCACATCTCCAAATAACGTCAGTTGTTGTAGTACAACTTTTCATTTCTTGTTCGGTCTTCCAGTAAGTAGTTAGCTGCAGGCTAACATAACTATTCCCTACTTTTTAACTACACATTCTCCAAAAAAAATTTCTTCCCACAAAATCCATTATCAAAAAATCTACATCAAACAGGCCCCAAGTGTTATATCCATTTTGTGCCTTGAATACCATGACGGCATGATGACCAAATGCTTCAGTTAAAAGAAAAGGGTTGACAATATTACTTTATTGTTTGTTATTCCAGATCCATCCTAGTGCCTTGAAGCAAGGAGGAATTCCGTTGGTTGCCTGCTGTATTTCAGCTGCAGAGCAAGCAAGTGTAAGTAGCATTTCATGGATTATGATGTAGCATCATTTCTAATTCTCTAAAAGAAATATCAATAACCAAAATATATAAAGTTTTTTGATGGAGATCATATTAAATACTCTCCCGAAGAATTACCAAGATTGAACACTTAAGAAGAGAATCTATATTTTATTTTGAGGGATTTTCTTATACTTATAATGGTTATAGTTTCTGGTCAAAATCATGATTAGTAAATTGTTGAACTTTTGTGACAGGTTCCTATTACAGTTCACTTCGACCACGGAGATTCCAAGCAACAATTGTTAGAAATTCTTGAGTTGGTATGTTTCTTCTTCATTGTAATGCGCAGTGTGTATACTTATTTATTTCTTTTCTAAATTGACCAAAAACTATGATCATGTCCCATTTCCATGGTTATCTAACATATGATTTGAAATGGTATCTCTCTAAAAAATACATTACTAGCAGGACTTTGATTCAGTTATGATAGATGGTTCGCATCTTTCATTCAAAGAAAATATTGCTTACACAAAACACATTGCTGCCCTTGCACACTCAAAAAAATTGATGGTAGAAGCTGAGTTGGGAAGATTGTCGGGAACAGAAGATGACTTGACTGTGCAAGATTATGAGGCAAAGCTTACTGATGTCAATCAGGTAAGCCCACCCCCTCCTGCTACCTCCCACCACCCTGGGGCTGACATTTATTTGAAGTCAGCTATACTTTTGGTTCAGAATTGCCAAATAATCTAGCTACATGTAAATTTCAGGCTGAAGAATTCATTGATACTACGGGTATAGATGCTTTGGCAGTTTGTATCGGAAATGTTCATGGAAAATATCCTGCTAGTGGACCAAATCTGAGACTTGATTTGCTCAAGGTCAAGTATTATATTCCTGATGCTACTTTCGTACATATAATTATGGAATTAAGTTGGCACAAGTTCATTCGCACTCTCGTCTAATGTAATTAGATTTTGGCTTCAAAGGAAAAACCTAGTGTTTTGCATTGGGAAACACATGCTAATGCATTTTCAGTACACCAACACGGATTTTCAGCTGGGAACAGAAGTTCCATTGATGTATCTTGTTAAACCAATGCTTTTTCTGGTTTTTGCCTTGTTCATCCGTGGTGACTGGAAAAACTGAATTATACTTTGCATTCTTTGTTTAAAAATAGTGGAACATTCTGAACTTGGACATGGCTGTTACTATATAGAAATCATTAATATGTCCGGACATCACTGAGAAACTTTAAGTACGTCTGCTGATTTTTTCTTCGTCTTGCTTTGCTTTTTCGTCCAGGAACTGTACAAATTGAGTTCAAGAAAAGGAGTTCACCTTGTTCTTCATGGGGCTTCGGGATTGCCAAAGGATATTATCGAGGTAAATGTCATTCAGGATGATATTGGACTCGAAATAATCATACTGCTTTTCTGAACTTTATATGTGACATTGGCTTCATTTATGCAATTATGAATAGGAATGTATAAAGTGTGGTGTAACAAAATTCAACGTGAACACTGAAGTTCGTAAGGCTTATATGGAATCGTTAGCCAACTCTCAGAAAGATCTTATCGATGTCATGAAATCTGCTAAGGAAGCCATGAAAGCCGTGGTTGCAGAGAAGATGCGTCTGTTTGGCTCAGCAGGAAAAGCATGATAATGTATTGTATTGCGAGGGAAAAATCATCTCACTGTTCAGTTGCTTCACAGTTTTTATGAAATAATTATGGAATATGTTTCAAATTAATTGTGAACTGCCTATGTTTCCATAATTTATCTGTGTGCAAAATATGAATTTTTTTGTTCTTTTGTATTTAAGGTACTTAATGTAACTAGTTAATTTTCTAATTACAATAAATTAGACTGTATTATTTGAAACTTTTTTTTTTTTTTTCCATTTTTCTAAATTTTCATTTAGATAAGAAATTTTTATTTTTTTTCTCTTTGCAAAAATGGTTACAACTCAATATACAATTTCAAAATTAACCTTTTTATTTCAACTTTTATCAAAATTTATTAAAAATCTAATTTTATCCAAACTAAACAGGGGCCTAAAATCAAATACATCCTGTGTCTCCATTTGACATGATCGGCAGCCAGAGTTTGAGCACCAAAACTCAAATTTGATATCCGTAATGTTTATTTTCGATCAACATTACGACATATTCTGTGAAGTGTTTGATGTGTATCCTTATCAAATTATTAACAAACAAACTCCAAAGAAAAAAGACTTGAGAGGAAGACGTAAATTATGACCTTTAACATACAAATACACAAAAAAATCTAATATTTAGTGCCCGTTTGGTAGATATTAAAATCAGATTAAATTAAAAAACTAGCCGTTATTGTTAACTTTTATTAGACGAGTGAAATTCAATAACGGCTATATTTTCAATTTTAATTGAATTTTAATCGGTACCAAACGGGCTATTATTATATTTAGATCGACTTTTAGCCATCATTCTACATGGGGTTTTATTCTAGTTATGAGTTGATCTTGTAACGTTGTCTCTTCTTTTACTAGACCAGACTTCAACTTGTGAATGTTTTCCATTAATATGCGCTTATTCTTGAACACGTTTCCCTTCACCTTCATGTACAAGTCATGGTAAATGTACTTGTCGATTTTGTTGGAATCTCTGTATCGATGCAACAACCACCGGAGCACTCTTATTCTCCTCATCCATAGTACATTTGTTGGAAGCCTTGCTTCTCTTGTTCCTCTTCTCTTTCCATATCCGGAGTGCCTACCCTTTCTCTTTGCTTCCATCGCTTGTCTAGCACGAGAACGAGAACGGAGTTTTACGGGCTTTTTGATGATATATCCATCTTCTATGAGTTTCCTCGTGCTCATTCCTTCGAACGTAAAACATTGAACTGCTTAATAATACAGGGTAAATGACATTCTTTTGAATAAAAAATGAAGAATCCTATCCAATACCTCTAAAGGCAACGCTAAAGGGTTATACGAATTTTTATTTAATCATTCAGTACTTCAAGACAGTCTTTCTTACAATCTTGTACATTATAAGAGACTAGCCAAAAAATGATCTCTAGCATTGTTACCCTGCCCGCCTGATGCAATACAAAAAGGAGAAAATTTCATGGAGAAGTGAGACCGAAACTATCGAGTCTCCATTTTGGGTGAAACGGTCCAATAAGCGCTACTCAATGTTTTGTCATGACGTTGGACCTTTTTCAGCCAAATTCCATCATTTAGGGCTCCGAAAATGGAGACTCCAAAAAAATTACATCTTTCAACATCATTCCCACTTCTCCATGAAATCTTCTTCTTTCTCTATTGCATCATCATCGAGCAAGGAGATGAAAGTATAGAAAGATATAGCAAAGTAATTACATACTAGAATTTGCCATGGAGATATGAATGATCTCATTGGGATCCACCCAGATTTTGCCCTTCCCACAATTGAGAATGCTAGCTGCTAATCTCTTCTGCACCCTTAGAGACACCATTTCTTTTTCTTTTTCTTAGACTGCTTCTATTTTGTGTGTATATCTTTTTATTCCTTATATATATATAGAAGAACAAAGTTGTTTAAAAGCATGATAGTTTAGAAAGTCAATTTGTGACATTTGACAAGGTTGTGTATTTCGTGAAGCAAAAATGCAAATGCAAGAATTTTGTAATAAATCAGTAAAGAATGAGTCTGGCATGTGTTTCTTGGCAGGCAAGTAATTGTGTATTTCGTGAAGCAAACAAGACTTACAAATGTATTTAGCAATGTGTTTCTTGGCAGGCAAGTAATTGTGAATATAGCCCCTGTTTTATGTCCATTATTCAAACGCTCGTTTTTTTACGTACTCATTTTCAACCACACATTCACATAATAACATAGTTTGCACGTAAATCTAACATTTTCCCTATTTTTCAATAACACATTTTTTTAAAAAACACTATTTAAAACATTGTTTTCCCCAAATAATGACCACTAAACTAATATCAAACTATTTAGGGTTGACTAGTTGGGAGGAAATATCCGTTTCTTGTACTCTATGTGGGCCTAAATTTCACACCTACAAACTATCTTGATATGCCCCTGTTTGGTAGAAATTAAAATCAAATTTTAATTAAAATTTTAGTAGATTTGATAAAAGTTGTTGAAATGTGTGGTTAAAAAATTGTGAATTCTATAAAATGTGTGCTTAAAATTAATTGTTGTATTTGACTTAAAATCTTAATTGGATTTTAATTCAAATCAAAAGGGGCATATACTTGGGCAATCCAAAAAAAAAAAAACCTAGTCTTGCCCTTGAAAACTTTTTTGTGGTCTTGCTCCAAACAAGTTTTTAAGGCCTCTTTCATATTAAAATGTTTGTTCGCGTGAAACCCGCAAGTGTACGGGATCGTTGTACTAGTAATATGATTTGTGAGTTAAGAGTATCGTTTCCACGAGAAATAATGTCTAATTTGTAGTTCAATATCTACTATTAAATTCTAAGTGTGAAAAATATCAAAATAGATGGTTTATATGTTTTCTATATTAATCATAAACTAACAAATAAAGAATTTATGTAATATGTAAATATTTGTATTGGAATTGTGAATCCCCCTATTACTATTTAATGCAATTCTTAATTCTTAATCTAGTAAATTCATACATTCAAGACAATCGATAATCCACTATTATTCAATATATTCTTTTTCAAGATATATTAAACATATGTTTAACACGATTTTATTCTATTCCTAGTCCGAATTCATATGAAAAACATGCATTGATTCACAGGATTTATCACACATGATTTCATAAATATTATTCCTAATACATATTGTTTATGTGTTTATTTCGTCGCATTCTAGACTTATTGTGAGTATTCCAACACTACGTACAAAAAGCAACTTACTATCTAATTGGTATAAAGCAATCAAATAGTTAATGCAAAATCAATCAAGACAAATCAAGAAATATTAAACTAATTGTCTCGAATTAAAATAAATAAACAATATGGTTCATCATTCATCCAATACAACGAAAAACTTAGCCTAACATTCTTATAATTAAATTACACAAGAATAATCGGAAAAACATTACTCAAAAATAAGAAAGATGAAAGAAGCAGGAGAAATCCACGTTCTTGGCTCAAATCTTGAAATCGGGTTATGAATACTCAAAATCTTTGTATGATTCGCCTCGAATTGATGCATAGACTTGTTCTTCGCCTCCAAAATATGTAAAATATGATGAAATTTAGGTCGAATGGAGGTCTCACGTTCTGGTCGAGTTTGGTATTTAAAGAATGCCAAAAAGATTACATTAAATTGTTACCAAAACAAAAATAGAAAAATCCAATTTTTTCCCTTTTTGATTGGGGTGCGAGCCTCTCCTGCAACGAGGGCACACGCCTCGCCTAATTTTTGGCAACTGAATAGTTCTCAGTATTTTTATCATAAATTTCTCTTTCGTTATCCGATTGAGGTGATTCAAAGTGTATTTGAAAGATAACTCAGAAGGATACAATTTGTTTAGCAATATCATGTTTTCAATTTAAAATCTTGCTATGCCAAGTTTGGTATTGAGGTGATTCAAAGTGTATTGAAAAGATAACTCAGAAGGATACAATTTTTTTAGCAATATCATGTTTTCAATTTAAAATCTTGCTATGCCAAGTTTGGGTCTCAATGTGAGCTTGAAAATTCGAAGCATAAATTTTTCGGCTAGACATTGATATGTGAGAATACTTGGACTATATTTCATCCCTTTGGTTTCTTTCCTCATCCAATTGATGTCTAACACTCTCAAATCTTCATCGTGAGGTTCGACATAACTTTTGAGTATTTGCATTTCAGTCCCCGAACTTTGTATTTGATACATTGAGATATTTTCCACTATCTTTGCATTCTTTTATCTAATTCTTCATTAAACATTGAGTTTTACCTATGTACTGAAATATAACACAAATTAGGTAATATTTTATTCAATACGTGCCTCTCCTGCAGGTGAGGGCGCGCACCTCACCTAATTTTTGGCATCTAAACAGATCTCGGTATTTTTATCATAACTTTCTCTCTCGATATCCGATTGAGGTGATTCAAAGTGTATTGGAAAGATAACTCAGAAGGATACAATTTGTTTAGCAATATCATGTTTTCAATTTAAAATCTTGCTATGCCAAGTTTGGGTCTCAATGTGAGCTTGAAAATTCGAAACATAAATTTTTCTGCTAGACATTGATATGTGAGAATACTTGAACTATATTTCATCCCTTTGGTTTCTTTCCTCATCCAATTGATGTCTAACACTCTCAAATCTTCATCGTGAGGTTCGAAATAACTTTTGAGTATTTGCATTTCAGTCCCCGAACTTTGTATTTGATACATTGAGATATTTTTCACTATCTTTGCATTCTTTTATCTAATTCTTCATTAAACATTGAGTTTTACCTATGTACTGAAATATAACACAAATTAGGTAATATTTTATTCAATTGCATTGGAAAGCTAACTCCGAGGACTACAAATCTTGTAGAAATATCATTTTACCAATTCAAAGAATGATATGCCAATATTGGGTCTCAATATGAGCCTGGAAATTCGAAACATAACTTTTTCGGCTGGAAGTTGATATGTGATAGTACTTGAATTATATTTCATCCCTTTGGCTTCTTTCCTTATCTAATTGATCCCTAAAACTTTCAAATCTTCATCATGAGTTTCGACGTAACTTTTGAGTATTTGCATTTCAATAATCGAACTTTGTATTTGATACAATTGAGTCATTTTCCACTGTCTTCACATTTTTTTCTCCAATTCTTCATTAAACATTGAGTTTTACCTAAAAAATGAAATATAACACAAATTAGGTAATATTTTATCCAAAATAACAGTAAAATATTATCGTTTAGACCTAGAATAAGTGTAGAAACTACACTTATCAATGTCTAAATTATCCTTCTCTATATGGCTGATATCTCAAAAGCCCTTGACTTATAATGATCATAATACCCTTTTCAAGCTCTTAGGGAAAGTGATAATCGAAAAATGACTCCGGTCATTTTCTTAGAAAAAGATGCAATAGTTTAAAACGCCCAGAGTCATTTTCCATTTCACAAAGGCTCTTAGCTGCGATTTGTAAAGCCGCGGCTTACTAACGACAAAAGAAAATCCATCTCGATCATAGTTAGGAGCCTTTTTTAAAGGAAAGCAACTCCGAATATTTTAAATGACAACGATTATTTTTTGTAAAATGATCGTTGTCATTTAAAATGACCAGAGTCATTTTTCATTTATCACTTTCGAGTTTGATTGACATCTCGTCTTTAATTGTACATGATGGTTTAACTTATCCAAAATTAATGGTAAGTCATGCACTTAAAAATCGAATACATTGTACTTAAGCAATATATAGTGGAATACGATTAATTGTATATAAAAAAGTTTTATTTATACGTTATAAAATGAAATCGGACGAAATCAAACACGATAAAAAAAGGTTAGCAGTTTGATTGACATCTCATCTTTCATTATACATGATGGTTTAACTTATCGAAGTCAATTGTAAGTCGTATGCATAAAAACCAAATATCGTATACTTGAACATTATGTAATGAAGCAAGAAGATTATATATAACAAAATTCGTCTTTCTAAATGTTTTTAAATGAAAATTGTTGAAATCAAACACAATCTATAAGGTTAAGAGTTTGATTGGCATCTCGTCTTTCATTATATATGATGGTTTAACTTATCCAAGACGATTGTAAGTCGTACACTTACAAACTGAATGGGTATATACTTGAACAATGTGTAATGGAGTACAATGAATTGTATACAATGAAGTTCTCTTTCCTATACATTGTTCAATGAAAAAGCTTAAAATCAATTACAGTCTAAAAGGTTACGAGTTTGATTGGCATCTCCACTTTTATTAAATATGATGGTTTAACTTGTCCAAATCAATTGTAAGTTGTATACTTAAATATCGAATATGATACCTGAAAAATGTGTTGTGGAGCACAATGAATAATATATAACGAAGTTTGTCTTCCAATACATTTAAAAAAAAACAGTTTAAAATCAAACACAATCTAAAAGGTTATGAGTTTGATTGGCATCTCGCCTTTCATTATACATTATGGTTTAACTTAACCAAATCAATTGTAAGATGTATATTTAAAAACTGAATACGGTATGCTTGAACAGTGTGTTGTGGAGTGATCCGTTTGATTTCTCGCAAGTATACAGTATCGCAAAAAAGTAATAAAGTGACGAGTAGAGTATCGTTTCCACGAGAACTATATACTTAATCAAGGATCAATTAATTTTAAATCTAATTGAATAGTCAATTTTTTATTTTATTTTTGAATGATTTATACTAATTTTTCTAATTAAATTGAGCAAGTTATGAAAGTTTTGTAAATTTCAATTGGATGTTACTAAGACCTAGAATTACAAAATCACAAGAAAACATGTTTAATTTAAATAAAGTAACCTGAATTTTAAATTGCTGAAGGACAAGAAGATGGATCTTGAAATCTTGAATCTTTTTTTGAATGATTTATACTAATTTTTCTAATTAAATTGAGCAAGTTATGAAAGTTTTGTAAATTTCAATTGGATGTTACTAAGACCTAGAATTACAAAATCACAAGAAAACATGTTTAATTTGAAGAACATAAGACGAATTTTAGATTGATGAAAGATAAGAAAAGATGGATTTTAAAATCTTGAATCTCTACAATAGTTTCTTGATAAATCTCCAATATATCTTCTTATTGTCTCTTCAGAAATTAGGTTTGAAACTCTAACTTCTTGAAAACTTGTAATTGTCCTTTTAATTTTCACACGAACATTGGACTGGCCTCTTTTTAATGATGTTAATTGATGAATTTAGGTGTATGAGAGGTGTTCCTAATGTATTCTATTGTTAGGTATTTATATGAGTCGAAAATTAGTTGAAAATCATGTCCAAATTGGTTTTTAAAGGAATTCAAATTAAATACGGAAAGTTTCCTTTCGACGCACATGTTTTTGTCTCTGCATATTCGTCGATATTTTTGCCATAGCTTTCTCTTTCGATATTGATTGAGGCGATTCAAAGTGTGTTGAAAAGATAACTCAAAGGATCACAACATCTACCACCAGAAATGGATCTCAATTTTTAGCTAAAAATCTGGAATATTTATAACGTACACGATTGGAAATTGATTTGTGAAAAATACTTTGATCAGATCACATTCCTTTTTAACTTCTAATTGCATCCAATTGACTCTTAACAATATTCAAGTATCATTTTGTGGTCCAAATCAATTATTGAATATTTACAATTTGGTCCTCGAACTTTGGACTTTACCATTTTGCTATTTTTTTGCTCATTTCTTCTAATTTTACGTCCAATCACGAGTTTATCCTAATAAACGAAAAATACACAAGATTATGACATAATTTATTAAAAGAACAACGAAATGTCAATATTTTAAAGCCTGAATAAGTGTATAAAATACACTTATCAAACAGTCCCCAAACTTAAACATTTATTTGTCCTTAAACAAAATTGCAACAAGATTTTAGTATATAACCTGCCGTTTTGTCTCAAGATTGTAATTATTGTATTAAATTTATAAACAGTTTCAAGGTCACATTACCAAAATCAATATTTTCTTTTTCGATGCAAAATTGATGTGTGTGTGTGTGTAGAATTAAGTAAAATACTATAAATTCACAAGTTGTTTCAATTCCCGACCTCCAATGATCAAAATTTTCCTTCATCGCTCGTAAAATTCACACACCCCCCAAACTTTTTTTTAAACTATTTTTCCAGTGTGTGATATGAGGTTGAGTCTTTATACTTATCATCACCATCTTTAGTTTAAATGGATTTCACTAATTGTGAGTCAATATTTCAACAAATAAAGCTTCTTCAAATTTTTTATTGCTTCAACCTACAAGACTCAACTATGCTAATAATCACTTGTCAAAGATCGAATTCTCTCAAATAAGTGTTTGAATTTTAACCAAGGCATATAGTGCATAAATAAATAATTCTTATTGGTAATATTCTTTTCTTATCTTATGTGTAGACTTCTCTCAATTAAACTTTTTAAATGATCCTCATAGCGAGTTTTAGTCCCATGACTTCCAAGTCATATAATCATAGGGTACTAGATTTTAAATATCAATGCTAACTTTATCACTCTAGTTATAAAGGCTATGTGAAGAGAGATTTCACTATGAGACAATCTTTTTCATTTTTTTCCTTTTTGCTATGATTAGTGTAACCTTCATAGACCCTTGTCTTAATTGGATAAACTCGTTCAACTTTTGATTTTGAACCGTCTTCGTAAAATATTTTCTCCTAAATGTCTCACAAAATCTATCCTAATTCATGTTATCAGTTTGACGCCGACAAATAACATAGTGAACCTGACCCCTTCTCTCTTATCATAAATGTAGGTGTTGTCGATTTTATATCATGCAAGTATACGGATCAAAACAAATAACACAGTGAATCTAAGAGTTTGAATATCATATTCATGAGAACTACTAGATCTAATCATTAGTTAAATTATTCCTAACTTCAACTCGATTGAGTACTAATTGAAGTAATTACTTTCTTTTTGTGATTTTTTATTTTAAATATACTAAAATAATAAAAGACGATTTTTTTGTATGATGGTTTTAAATGTTAGGGTTCATAAGTTCACCATAGCTATCCCCTTCACCAATTTTTATAACAATTGATTATGTTTACTCGGTCAAATTCTACTAACATGTTCAATCTACCTCTTTTATGTTCAAATTGATTCTACTTAACTGAGTCAATTTCATATTTCTATATGAATTCGGATACACCTTAGTTAAACTTCTTAAATATTTAAGAACAATGTAATGACCGCATTAACTAGAAAATGTATATCTACGCTTTATACTAGTTTCCAACTTTGACTACGTGATCTAAACAAATAATCCGCTTCTTGACGTAATTATCGCTCACAAAATCAACGAATTGGTTGCCAATTATTCCAAGCTATAAGAATAGAAGTAATTCAAAAGATCAATTAGAGATTTAAAACATTTTAATTAAAAATAAGATTCAAAACTTGGTTACAACCATTCATCCTAACTAATTACTTAATTACATAACATAGGAGAAGAATAAAATAAGACAGAATTAAAGTACATTACCGGGTTTTAAGGAAAAATGGGAAAAAGGAAGAAGATCTTGCACCAAGATTCCGCATTCTTCTTATAAAATCTTGAAACCTTAGAGCATGTTCTCTTTACCGTTTTCTATTTTCGATTTTCCAAAACAATTTATTTCCTATTTTCGAAAATGCGTTTTTGAAAACAAGTTAAAAATTTGCAAAGAAAACTAAAAACGACAATTTTGTCGTTTTCGGTGTTTTTATTTATAATCAAACTAAAATTTTCAAAATGCGTTTTGGGTGTTTTCAAAACAATTTTTCAAAATGTCAAAAAGAACACATTTTCAACAATTTCAAAATGGACACAAAACACAAAACCCAAAATGAATTCAAAACTCAAAATACAAAATTGAAACACAAAAATATCGCGTTATTGAAAACAAGTTAAAAATTTACAAAGAAAACTCAAACCAAAATTTTCAAAACACATTTTGGATGTTTTCAAAATAATTTTTCAAAATGTCAAAAAGAACACATTTTCAACAATCTCAAAATGGACATTCAAAACATAAAACTCAAAATGAATTCAAAACACAAAATCGAAATACAAAGAGAACAGCCCCTTAATTTCTTGATTTTTCCCTCCTTTTGGGCTTGTATAATATGTGTACAATGAATTCCTTAAGTCTCGACTTGAATATATGTGCATAATGAAACTTCACAAATCTCATTTTAATTGTTTGACTAAGTTATGTGTTTATAGAACAAGATTTAGGGAAAATTATTGTTTAAATTGATTTCCATCAAAGAGTTTGAGAAGAAAAATGAAACAAATCCCTTTTTCAGTTGAACTCATTTTTTCATGTGAATTTAGTCCTTTATTTTCTAATATTTGCAATTAAGTCCTCTTCATTCTAAAGTCATTATAGTTGACTCACAACAAGTTTCAAAAGTTTTCAATTTAATCCTCAAGCTTTTCAAATGTCAAATTTAACTTCCGAGATTTATGAATTTTTACTGAATGCTACATTAATACTTTTAGTCTTTCTCTTGTAATCTAGTAAATTTTTAATTGCTTCAAATCAACTCCAATTAAGGTTCAAATAGTCTCCTTCTACATAAATTGTGTCCAAATTGGGATTTTTCTAGAATTAACATAATTTACACAAATTAAATATATATTCGTTCAATTTATAGACAATTAAATAATAATAGAAGCCCGAATAATAGTATAAAAATGCACTTATCAAATATCTCCAAACTTAAACTTTTTTCATCTCGAGCAAAAACTATCTACTAAACGCACAAATAAGCAAACAAAAATATAAGTACATTAGATAACTTTGCCAAACTGGAATCAAGGATTGAAATCATTTAATACTTCATAAAACGTTTGTAAGTAGTGCAACTAAAATTAATTTTTTACTCATTCAATACTCAATTGATGTGTGCACGCGCATAGTCAATCTATAATCATGAGGTTGCAATTGATTGTTTTCCAATTCTTAATATTCAAATATTTTCTTTCTCTCTTGTGGGATACACACCCCTCAAATTTATTTTTCATTCACATATCCGAGGTGTATATTCTAAGGTTGATTTCATAACTTTCATTCATTTCCCACTCAAGTTTAGTTGGGTTTTACCGATAAAAGTCACTATCTCAATACATGATGATTTTCCTTAAATTTGATTGTTTCAACCTCAAAGCTTCAACTACGATAATAACCTTCACCAAATGTCTAAATTCTAAATTAATTATCCAAGGCTTAGCCGAACAAAAATAGTGTTTATTGTTGTTGTGCCACTGTCTCAACACACTTTAGTGTATTTTTTTCTTTTATTTTTCATTGTGACCCTTCTATTTTTGGGATATTTTCTTTGATTTTCGAAGATAGTTTTCACTACGGGTAGCCTTCTTCCCTAATAGATCATCTTCTAAACATTGGTGATGAATAGGGTCAAATTATTCAAGACTAGCTTCACATAACAATATATGCAATTTTTTCCTACGTGTCACGACTAGTGCAATGCCTCTTATTTTATTTTTTTGAATAAGTAATTGAAATCAATCCCCTAATAAATGGCTACTACCTTGTCTCTACTTGTTAGCCAGTAACATTCCACACAAATATTCAACATCTACAGAATCAACACATATCTAAATAGCTCTCATAAACGGATCAACCACCTCCAAACTATTTGTTTCAATTAA
>CAIGRS010236857.1:0-10180 GCA_903798395.1 Fraxinus floribunda | reverse complement strand
TTTTCCGCAAGAAAACGTGGAAATAAGGGTGAAAATGCAAAAAATCGAAACGTAGGGACGTTTGCACACTAAAGGTCAAATGTAAGGACGTTTTGTGCTAATAAGCCTTTAATTTTATGTGGCTTGCAAATTGGGTTTTTAATTTTTCAAATAGGTTAGGACAGTGAAAGAATGGGCTTTAAACAATATTTTTTTTTTTAATAGAAGCTGGGCTTGGGCAAGGGTGGGCTACAGCCCACCTCAGCCCGCCCCTATCTCCGCCAGTGCCCAAAAGATAAAGCATATGGCTTTCGAAATGTATTTAGCTTGTAATGTTTGGAAGGTTAATAGAATTGATCTAATCTGACTTTTAGAGCACCAGGAGTTATTAGTTTTTCTGGGGCTGTATTTCTGGCGAGTCAAGTGTTTTGATCTTTGATAGTTGTTGATGCCATCATGATATTTTGTCTTCTTTGGTTCTTATGATCAATTTTTTTTTAACTATGGTCGGTGATATTTTTAATTATTTGTTTGAGACTTATTTGTAATTTTTAAAAAATTCGAAAATATGGTTGTAATTAGTTCTTTATTATTTTCTCCTTTACTTTTTATTTTATTTAAATAAAAGGGTAAATTTGTCATTTCACCAAGAAAATGGATCAGAATTGAGGAAAATGATGTTTTCCGCAAGAAAACGTGGAAATAAGGGTGAAAATGCAAAAAATCGAAACGTAGGGACGTTTGCACACTAAATGTCAAATGTAAGGACGTTTTGTGTTAATAAGCCTTTAATTTTATGTGGCTTGCAAATTGGGTTTTTAATTTTTCAAATAGGTTAGGACAGTGAAAAAATGGGCTTTAACCAATTTTTTTATTTTTTATTTTATTATTATTATTTTTTTTTATAGAAGCTGGGCTTGGGCAAGGGTGGGCTACAGCCCACCTCAGCCTGCCCCTATCTCCGCCAGTGCCCAAAAGATAAAGCATATGGCTTTCGAAATGTATTTAGCTTGTAATGTTTGGAAGGTTAATAGAATTGATCTAATCTGACTTTTTAGAGCACCAGGAGTTATTAATTTTTCTGGGGCTGTATTTCTGGTGAGTCAAGTGTTTTGATCTTTGATAGTTGTCCATGCCATCATGATATTTTGTCTTCTTTGGTTCTTATGATCATTTTTTTTTAACTATGGTCGGTGATATACTGCAGGAAAGAGTAATAGAAATTGAATACATCAAAGTTGTGGCCCCGAGAAGAGAAGATATTTCTTTACACGATGATTGGGTTAGTGCTGTCGATGGTTCAAATGATGGGTAGGAATTAAACCTGCGTGGCTGTCATGCCATTTTGCTTTCTACCTTTCAGAACGTGATGAATGTGGTTTTTATACATTCAAATGTTAATTACATGTTATTTTTCCTCGTTTAAATACTAATTTGGGGGAGGATTCACGTCTGCCTTCCCTAATCCTCCAATCACATCAGCACTAAGGTGAACCTCACCGAATTTTATGTTACAGGTACATTTTGACTGGATGCTATGATGGTTTGGGAAGGTAATAGTATAAAATTGTCAATTGATTAATCATTTTACTTTTCTATGTGGTTATTTATAACTGAAAATTTGATATTGCAATTAATTTTGGCTGGGACCTTGTAGGATATGGAAAGATGCTGGAAATTGTACACATGTATTAGAAGGGCATACTGGCCCAATTACTTCAGTTTGTGTCGTCAAGCCGAAAGGTACAAGGGTATTTTGAATATGCTATTCTGGTTTTACAAATTTTAATTGCTGTACACGGTAGGCACTTGATTATATATTACAAAAATCTAGTAGACGTCAAATCCCTTTTTGAACATATTACTGAATCATTAGCTAAGTTGATATTGTTATTTAAACATTGTGTTTGTGCATGTGTGCATGCATGCGTGTGCCTTTTTTTTCATGGGGATGTTTGTAACTTGTGAATTAATCTTAACATCTCTTTATTTAACAATTATGTCTGACTTTTTCCTTAAAACCTAAGTGACACCAGGTGCCTCAATATTTTGATTAAAATTCACCATAATACGATTTGGCAGCATATGTAATTGAAAACACATTCCCGGAGCTCTCACTAAAATTAGGTTTTATGATGTATATTAAATCTTTACATTGTGATAGAACATACTACAAGTTTCATCATTGTCTTCATTCCTCAATTTATGCACAATGGCAATTTAGGAGGATTGCTTTATGTGAGGGCCGGGTAGACCTAGGACCGATTGGTTCTGCTTAGGACAATATGAATGTGAATATAACCTTGTGGCATCTGCTTCAAGTCTGCTGGGTTATTGAAATGGCTTGAAAGTCATTGAAACTCAGGAGTTCTTATAAATCCCCTATCCTCCCTGTACTTCTCATCTCACTCAATGTTGGCCATTCAAACTCCAGTAGAATTTGAAATTTTTGAATCAGACAACAGTCACCTTGTCCCTCAAACATTGATTGACACTACGTGGAATAAACCTAAATATTAGTAGATGATTTTCCTTCCATGATGAAGTTTGAATATTTCATTATACACTTGTCTCTGGAGATAATTAATTTGATAGCATCCTTAACATTTTTCTTATGTCTGTTGATGTAGTATTTTTTTTTTCTCTGCAGTCGAGAGTGCTTTCGATCAACTATTAGCAACTGCTTCTAAAGACAGGTCTCTGAGGTTATGGAAGGTACTTGAAAGATACCTTTCTGCTAGAAATAGGAGTTGGTCTCTGCCCCATTAAAGTTCATTTCCTGATAACTATCTTTTTTGCATGAAAGTTTGATGCAGGAGAGTCGGCTCAACCAAAAAAGATTAGAGCATTCAAGATACTAAAAGGTCATAATGCTGCTGTGCAGAGCATTGCTGCACAGCCTTCTGGAGATATGGTATTTCTCCTAGATTTTCTTGTTCACAACATTATATTACTTGTGAATGAATTTAGGAGCCTTTACCATGTACTTCCTGTTTCCTTTAGGTGTGTTCGGGTTCTTGGGACTCCGCAATCAAGTTGTGGCAGGCAAATGGTTCTGATGCTGGGGGTGATATAGTTTCAGTGAAGAAGAGGAAAAAGGGTTCCAGAGATGCAGAACCTCAATCTGAGGTACTTGTATCTGCTAGTTATATGAGAATAATAAAAAATTATAGCTTTTGATTGTTTGCAAGGACAAAATCTGTCTCCAAATTCATGACCATCTTTGGTGCGCAGGGGGAGGCTGTATCTACTCTCGTGGGGCACACGCAATGTGTCTCTTCTGTGATCTGGCCGCAACATGAAACAATTTATTCAGCATCATGGGATCATTCTATTAGAAGATGGGATGTTGAGAGTGGCAAAGATTCACTAAACATGGTGAGAGAGCTACCTTCATCTACCCCATCTTCTCCTGTGTAGAGGAATGAAAACAAAATTTACTTGTACATAGCATGCACTAAGTGTGTGTTTTCTTGTTTCCATAAACCCATATTTTATTACATAAAAAACAAAAGGGGTGCTTCGTGTATACAAGAACTATATAGAGCATAATTATCAAACCTGTAGCGTGCAGGTTTGGAAGAGGAAAGAAAAAAAAAAAGAAACAATTTACTTGTATGTAGCATGCAATATGCATGTTTTTGTATTGTTTCCATAAATATATATAACCTGACTAGGTCAATTAAACTGGCTAAAGCCCTGGGTGAGTAGGTCAGTGGTTCACCCAGTGGTACTGTGGTTCAACTTCCGTGTCACAGTCGGAGGTCTAAATAAAAAGGTATCTTTTATCAGAAATATGAGGAACAAATATGAGTTTAAATGTTAAGTCTTGTTATAAGTTTTAAAAAATGGATTTTATAAAGTTAAGTAGCATAGTAATTTAAATCTAAAATTCTTATTCTTTTTTCCATTTTAAATATTAAAGACATAATACTGGTGTTTTCTTTTTTCATACTTCAAATATTTTGTAGCAACCTGTACTTCGACTCAATACTTCATTTCTTTTGTCATATGATGTTGATATGATTTTAGATTTAGCTTCAAAAGATGCTCTACAATCAACATTTTGGATACTATTTAACTCTTGCAATATATTTTATGACATCTCATTCCCATTCCTCTCTCTCTTATCAAAATCAATTTGTTAAAATCATTTGTGGGCACCTCTTTCCATTCTAGTCATAATTTAAGAAAAGCTTATGAATGAACTCTTTGAATAATCAGTTTGCTTATTTGAACTCCATGAATCATATAGACTTTAATACTTTTATTTAAATAATTTTTTAATATAGTTTGAAATTGGTCATAATGATTAAATAGAAAAAGAAATTTTTAATGTTTGATTCTTCTTCTTTATTTATTTTTCTGTTTATTCTTTATGTGATACCATATTTGTAATTTATTAGGTAGCATTGACATAGATCAATTTCAAGGGTGCTAGTTTGAACCCCCGAAAAGCCATTCCAGTCTTTAGATTCTTTTGTTGTATGGACACTTCAACTAGGGTGGCGTTTGTGTCGGACACGTGTCAGATACCCACTCTGCTCGGACACTCTATCATGATCATTTTTTTATTACAAATATTATATATTTTAACTCGAAGTTATTAGTAAATAACAAATATGTACTCGTATCTAGAAGATTTCAACAAGAAAAATTAATAACAAATATAAAACTAAATTTATACTATATAAATGAAGAATTTTAAAGATATTAATCAATGTGTCGTTGATGTGTACTTTTTAAAAAATCGCGTCACCGGATCCCACACGTGTCGTGTTGGGCACGTGTTCGTGTCAGTGCATCTTACCTAGATTCTTTTTTAAACAGTTCAATAATTGGTACAGGTTTTTTGTCAAAGCTGCTCAATTTGTGCATTCTTTGACCGGTCTCAATGTAAATATGTCAAGTTAAGCAATCCAAACCTACCTTTACTAGAACTAGTAATAAACTCCCAACCCTGATCCGTAATGGATATGCAATCCTCACCATCTCCTGGATCAATGTCAAAAGTGGTCTTGAATTTAAAATCTTGGTCATATCTATTCATTAATATTAGAGGAAGTGTTGCCAAAAGAAACAAGTGAAAGGTGTAGCCTTATTTATCATTATCAGTGATCATTTTAACTATGGCCTTGGCTTTATCTTTTGAAATGACTTGAAGACTTTGTTAAAGCTCACAGCATAACCTGATACAAACTTAAATTCCTAATTTTTAGAAGCTGTTTTACTTCAAAGGTGTTTGATATCATATCTGGCATTATAATATTTAATATTTATTATCAGATGGCTTAATATAAGAATTACACGGGCTTCATTTGCTGGCATGCTATGATAACTCTGTATGGCAAAATTCAAAATGGAGTCATTATAATTGAAAATAGAAGTTGACAGACTTTCTATTTAATCTTCACTCAGTTCTGTGGCAAGGCTATCAACTGTCTTGATATTGGAGGTGAAAGTTCTACCCTTATTGCAGCTGGTGGTTCTGACCCTACAATTCGAATATGGGATCCTCGCAAGCCAGGTTTCTCTCTCTGGATGCCTGCATAAATATATATAAGCGTGTGTATGCTACTATTAAGGTGTTTGCATTTTGTACAATGAGATCGCCGGTTACTGATACTCTTTTTGCCTTGCATGAATTTGTTTGTGCAGGGAAATATGATCCTATCTTTCAATTGTCACAACATAATTCTTGGATTTCTTCTTGCAAATGGCACAATAAATCATGGTTTCACTTGGTCTCTGCATCATATGATGGGAAAGTTATGATATGGGATCTGAGAACTACGGTATTCAATTCTGTCATTCCTTTTACTTTATTCTTTATGTGCCTTGACAAAATATTTGTCTGAATCATGTGTTCCCTTTTGCAGTTTGCATTGCATGTGATTGACTCACATAAGAACAAGGTACTCCTCCAATCCAATGTTTCCACTTTTGGCTGGTTTGGTAAGGTGTAGAGGTGGATTGGACTAGATAGTATTAAGGGAGAAAAAGAAGATGAAATAGTCTATTTTATTGTACAGTCATATTTAGTACTGCGTGCGAAACACGCCCTTTAAGTATTAACTCAATCATAAAAGTTACTTCATTACTTCAATAATCTGGCATTTTTAATGTAGGTGTTATGTGCCGACTGGTGGAAAGATGATAGTGTGATAAGTGGTGGTGTGGACTCAAAACTTTGCATCTCTTCTGGAATTTCAGTGGAGTGATCAAGGTATGTTTCTATTTCGTGTCTGGTTGTTGACTAAATCTCAAGAACGTGACCTTAAATTTATTGTTGTTGAATCTGACCCATCTGTGTAGTAGAATAATTTTGTGAACTGGGATTCAAATCTCGTGTACTTCCCATAAAATTGGATAGATTGCATGTTTGAAGTGAAATATATATTTTGTGTTCTTATTTGACTATCTATTTCTTGGTTCCCAAATCTTTCACTTCATACTGTAGATTGCATGTGAAATGGTGAAATTCTATTTCTAGTGACTCAGTGTATCAAATTTTTGCTTGTATTATTTCATAGGCCGTTGTACCAGGAACCATATAGGGCACCAAAATCAGAAGTGTCCAAAAGAGACATAATTTTCATTTTTTTTCCTATAAAAATCTGGATTTCTTATCCATATGCAACTTGTTATCAACGAAATTAACTAAGATTTTTTTTTTTAAAATTTCATAAAAGTTCAAGAGAATGAGAGCTCTTAACTTCAATCTTCTTACATTGGTGTAAAGTTGAATGCAGAAAACCTCATATATAGGCTATAGTTTTAATGCTTTTGTAATATTACCAATTCAGCATGTAAATTCAGTCCAACATAATCAATGGCAGAATAATACCTATTATATTTCACGTGATAACTAAGATAATTAAACATTCAAGTTCAAACCCCTTATTAACTGTCAAGGCTAGTTCAACAGTAATATTGTTTAGGTATCGAAAGAATACCTCGATATTTTAGAAGGAATTTCCCCGTTATTATGGATGCATATGAAATTTTTCTTTAGGTTTTGAACTCGAACCCGACTTTGAGCCTCTGTCAAAGTCACAAACTCATCAAATGTGAAAACTGGAACATGTAAATGGCTATTATACTTACTAATGTAACTCATCCTCTACATATTTTAGGTTTCTATCAATAATTCCATTAATGAACCTATTGAGAAAGCAAAGAAATTTATCTAAGATTTGGAACAAATATTAGTTAAAATAAGAAAGAAAAATAGTGATGATACAAAATCTGGCAATCATAAATGTATAAAACACAAGCTCAAGAAATAGAACTTATAAAATAATTATACAGAAAATCAACGGTCATAGAGAGTTAAAATAGATCATAATCAATGAATAAAACACTAAAATATGAGAAAACCTATAAACGGGGTTTTATCAAAAACTCAAAACTGCAAATATAGAGTGAAGTAACACATAATATCAACAATAACAGGATAAATGTTGAAACAAGAAATAATGAGCAAAGTGCTAGAAATTTCAAGAAAAGATAAGAATTGTACTTCAGTGAAAATTTACCTATAGGTGTTCAATTTTGGGTATGAAATCTTGTGTCTAACAAATATGATTCAAAGAAATTTCAGAAAATTAGAGTAAAGTAAAAAATTATCGAAGAATAATTCATTTCCACTTCGTAGAGAATTGTAAATTTGTTTTGACCCTTTTGGTGAGTTTGAAGTTGTTTTGTACATTCATATTTGGGATTTTTGTAACATTTGATTGTCTCCAGAGTCGATGTGTAGTTTAAAATAATCGCTTCACTCCTAAAAATCTATCAATATTCTTCGTCCCTCACACCATTTAAGACCCACTTATTTTGCCTAATTTCACCAATTCACGGCTGAATATTCGTTCAATCACTAATCATGCGATCTCATCCCCATCTATCTCAACTTGTATGCAAAGAAATATTGTTCACTGAAGCTGAATCACCATAAAGCCCCAATTGAACTATATGATTTCACAAATCACTTCGAAAATTTTGAATTCCTGCAGTCTTAACTACTGGCTCCGGAAACATGATCAAACGTTATAGATATCTCAAATATAAATATACAAAACAGCTTCAAACTTGCCAAAAAGGTCAAAACACATTTACAGGAACATTTTTTTCCTTTGAAATTGTAATGAACTTTTCTTCGATAATTTTTGACTTGTGTATTTTTCTGAAATTTCTTTGGTTCATATTTGTTAGACACGAGATTTCATACTTAAAATTGAACACCTAAATTGACACTGAGGTACAGTTCTTATCTTTTCTTGAATTTTTTTGGCGCTTTGTGTATTATTCCTTGATGATATTTAGTATTTGTACCGTCGTTGATATTATGAGTTACTTCACTATATATTTGCATTTTTAAATCTTTGATTAAACTCCTTTTATGTGGTTTCTCAATTTTTGAAACTTCTTGAAGGTGTAGTGTTTTATTCATTGATTATAATCTGTTTTAATTCTCTATGGCTGTTGATTTTTCGTATAATTATTTTATATTTTTCGATCCATGAATCTTTGTGCTTGTGTAAATATTTATGATTGTCAGTTTTTGTTGTATTCTTGTTGTTTTTCTTTATTATTTCAACTAATATTAGTTGTTCCGAATCTTGGATAAACTTCTTTGCTGTCTCAATAGGTTCATATATGAAATTGTTGATAGAAACATGAAATATGTAGAGAATGAGTTACATTAATAAATATAATAGTTATTTGCATGTTTCAGTTTTCACATTGGACGAGTTTTTGACTTTGACAGAGGCAAGCAAAGAGAAAAGTTAGGTTCGACTCCAAAACCTAAAGAAGGCTTTTGTATGCATCCACCATAATTGGGACATTCCTTCTAAAATGTGGAGGTATTTTTTTGATACCTGGCAATATTACCGTTGAGCTGACCTTGATAGTTAACAAGAAATTTGAACTTGAATGTTTGATTGTCTTAGTCATCACATGAAATATAATTGGTATAATTTTTCCATCGATTCTGTTTTAATGAATTTACATGCTGAATTGGTAATATGATCAATTGTTCCCACTTGAGACATACGATAAGCATCCTCACAAATGATAGAGTATAGAAACCCCTTTAAATACATGTGAACAGAGATGTGAAATGCATTTTCCTCATTACTGCACGCTACTATTGATGGTTTGTGCAATCATGGTTGCATAGTGTTACATGTCTGACGTATCATGCCATGCAATATTTTATCAAGTTACACTCCAGTGTCGTGATATTGTACACTCGTGTTACATTCCATCTTTTTTCTTGCTGCATAGTTTATAATTCAACGAATCTAAAAGTAGTAACATCAAGTGAAATCAACTCTTAGCCTCTGTTGGGCTCTGTTAAAAACAAACTTTGAGGAAAATGTATTTAGGAATACTTTTTTTTCGAGGTGTGTGGTTAAAAAATAAGGAAAGATTTTAAGTTTACGCGTAATATTATTTTATTGGAGAATGTGGTTGAAAATAAGGGAGAAAAATGCATTTTTGAAATAATGGAGGCCAAACAAGGGCTTAATATAATGAAATCGGGATAATATATTTATATTTCATTCATCCATTAATAGCACGTGACTTTGTTCAAGACACATTATAATACCAAACGTTTGTGTTTTAAGACACAGTAATGCAATTAATAAGGAAATGCATTAGTTTCATTACAGTGGATTGATCATAATTCTTCATGGTTTGTATTCATTTGGTATGTAGGAGTGGTCATCAATTTTTTTATGAAGTCGCATGATATGAATGAAATCGCACTTTGTATGTTTTTTAACATGTCCTAACTTTTCAATTTTCCTGCAATAGGAATGAATATTCTACATGATCCCCACGACAGATTCGAAGGAAGGATGAAAGTTTTCTATAGATACGAAAAAAAAAAAATCTACATGGATCCCCACGACAGATTCGAAGGAAGGATGAATGTTTTCTATAGATACGAAATTTTGAAGTCATTCGAAACTATTTATTAGTTATTTATCTTTATTTAGGACTTTTTTCGTGAACTAACAGATTATGTGAAGGAATTATCTTCAGATTTGTAATATATCATTTCGTATATTTTTATTCCAGAATTGCATGTGGTTAATATATTGTATATTATGTAGTTAATCCATTGTTCACATACGTGCATTGAAGTTAGGAATTATCGTTATAAGCACACCCTCCAATAGGAGGGTGC
>CAIGRS010236769.1:0-14929 GCA_903798395.1 Fraxinus floribunda | reverse complement strand
TCATTTTAATAATTATCAATTTCAATTTTTTTTAATTATATATATACAAAAAATTTAAACAAAAGAAAATTATTAAAATTGAATAAAGAATATAAATATTATTTAATTAAATAAGAATATAAATATTATTAAATTAAATTAACCAAGAAAATTACTACAAAACAAAATTAAATAAAGAACAAATATTATTTATTATTTGTAATTAAACTATTAAAAAATGTTTAAAAAAAAGGGCATGGCCAACTGTTATAGTCGGCCCATTAACAGTCACGACAATCAACCATGACTACAATAGTCGGACCCGACTGTTTAACAGTCGGTCGATAGTTAGGGGTCGGCTATTTAACAGTAGGCCTTTGAATCTCCGGAAATCATCTTTCGACGATTGAGACCTCCAAATTTAACGTAAATACACATTTTTACACCACAAAAACTCCACGAACACTTATATCTCAGGCATCTCTACCTATATATGCATATAAATGAGGATAAATTAAATAAATGTAGACATTTATCAAATTCATCATCTGCTACAAGAAAAACTACAAAATCCATTTCACATTCACAAAAACTAATATTATCTTTCGCCGGTGACTAGGTTGTTCTGCGTGGTTGTCGACGCCGATGACTTTGGTCCTCGGTTTGGTTGATTGTAAGGGCGTGATTGACTGTGAGAGACTTTGGTTCAGTTTTGGTCAAGAGTATTTTTGACTTTTTGTTTGTAAAGGTTATGTTTTAACTTTTTTTTTTATTGCATTAATGGGTCAAAGGCCAATATGAAAATATGCTCTAGTCAACAGGGCATTTCCCACTATTTCCTCAAAGGCAAGCAACAAGAAAAATTTTACCACAGTTAAAAGTCAATATTAAACCTAACAGTAACATTAATTTTTAACTACTTTGCAAGTTGCAATCCAATTTAACAAATTTGAGTTGACTTCAAGGGTCATTCTTCAAGGAAAACGTGAAATTGGAGTTAATTGTTTGAACGCAAGCCAAACTTTGGATAGCTTCACGTTTTACTCATTGTACTTTAAGTTGCACTTCATTGCTCACTAAATTTTATATCGTCGTACTCTATTGTTCACCAAGTTACTTCTGTCAACACATGTACACGTGAAAGACGAAATTCACATGTGAGAGTTACCACATAATTCTGACCGAACACTCCTCCTCTCACCAAAGTTTGGTGTACAAGTTCAATGAGTGATGTCGTGCAAGTTTTAGTACATGAGTGAAACATGATTCCACCTAAAGTTTGATATGTGTTCAAACAATTAGGGGTTGTTTTCTTTGTATTTCAATTTTGTATTTTGAGTTTTGAATTTTGTGTGTTGAGTGTCCATTTTGAGATTGTTGAAATTGTGTTCTTTTTTATATTTTGAAAAATGTTTTGAAAATACCCAAAATGCGTTTTGAAAATTTTGGTTTGATTATAACTGAAAACACTCGTTTTGAGTTTTCTTTATAAGATTTTAACTTGTGTTCAAAAGTGCATTTTCGAAAATAAGAAAGAAAATACATTTTCACTATTTTGAAAAATCAAAAACACAGAACACACCTTAACTTTTGAAATTGAGACTTCAACAAGACGTTCAATGAGACGACACCGTATCAGCTCATATTTCCACGTCCCCGAAAGTTCTATACGGAGACTTGTGTACAGTACCTTCGAGTTGAACTCTCAGTTCATATTCCATCAGACAAGAAGCAATGGAGTCTTTAATACGTTTCTTCCTCCTCTTTTTGCTCTTACATTCAATTCTACGCGTCAAATGTGATAGTAATTACTAATTTTATGCATTTTCTTGAATATTCACGATTAAAATTTTGTTTTGTGCTTTGAATTCTTGGATTTACATTGTGATTGTTATTTCCCATTTTCTTTTCGTTGTTATGATTTTTGAAGAAGTTGCTTTTAGGCTCAATGGGTTCTCTTCTTTTGCAGGCATGCGAAGGAAATAGAATAAGATAGAGTGAAACTTGAGTAAAGATTTGATTAAATGTTTATTTTTGTTTCTCTCCTGATATTTTATTCGCTCCTGTTGGTCTGGTGTGTGATTTTGTTTTGTGCGTGTGCGTGTGTGTGGGCGCGTATAGAGATCAATCAAGAAAAAAGCTTGAGGACAATTTTGCTCAAAGGTTTAATCATTGTCTTCTTATTATATGTTATGGTATTATATATTCTTTTTGAATGTTGAAGTTTAAGTTTCGCATTTACCATTTTCATGTTCTTTTGTTGCTAATTTGCTATAGAGTAATCAAACTATTTTTTCCTCTTTCTTTCCTTTTTTCCCCCCATGGCTAAGTGCATTTTTATGCCATTCACTATTGAAGATCTGAGCTGTAATTTCACCTGACTGTAAATTAAAATGATTTAGATCTATTTGGGTAAACAAGTATTCTGTTATTCATTTGAGGCCTTTTGGTCGTCAAAATTGAATTTATTTTTGCTATATAGCGCTTGGCATTAAAGATCTGGCACAGATTTGTTGGTTTTGAAGTGGATCATTGACTGTGAAATGTGCTTCGAAAATCAATGAAATCTGAAAGCCTAAGTCTGAAGGCAAGTGCTGAGTCTGGTGTCAGTTTCATGTAAGTAGGATTGGTCTGATGCGTGTCTGGTTTCTGTTTTCATTCAGTCGGTTGTCCTAGGTCCTAGATCTTCCCATTTCCAGAATATTGTTATAATCAACTAATCGGAGTTGGCCAAGAAGCTTTCTTGCTTCTATTGTTATGTTATTAACTCAGGTAGTCCTCCATTAGGACTTCCCAATTGCACATGCCATTGTCAGTGTAATGATGCCAGTGAGATTGGTTAATAGGCAAAATCTTGTAGAATGCTTGGTTTAGTAACTCACCTTTTGATTAGCAATCCACTTGGTCACTGCAATCACATCTATCAGTGTGTTGGGGTCTGCCTATCTGTCTATCTCTTGATTCTACGGGAGCAGGTTGGAAATGGAATCTTAGAATGGTGTTTATTTCGTTTTATCAGATCAGTACAAAACCTCGTTCGAATTCTTGGAACGGAACAATTGAGAGTTAGGCTGAATGAATGGATAAGGCCCTATGGCTTCAATTAATTATGGAAAAGAAAAGAAACCAGCTTCTGATCATTATTTGAATAATTTCCTGAAACTAAGATGACTGTAGTCTCTTAATGCCCTAGGATCTCTTCATGTATTAGAGATCCCTGCAACAGGGATCCTTTCCCTCCTACCATATGATCTTGGGATACTAATATCCTCTAACCTAATATTAAGAAGCTGAGCCCCTGTTTGCGCCCCATTTTCTAAAAACTCATTTTTCTTCAAAAATTTTCAACCACACATTCTTCCAATAAAATAATTTGCATGTAAACCCAAAATTCTTCCTATTTTTAACCACGCGTTCTTCAAAAAATCACTTACAAAACTCATTATTTACACAAAATGGGTCTCAAACATAGCATAAGACATCAACCCACAATATCTTGTAGTGCTACTTAGTTCCTGCTAACAGCAATTCTTTTGTAAATGGTTGCAAAAATTAGTATTACTATAATTCTTTGTTTTTTATATATAGTTTATTACTTTAAGAGACTATTATGTTCTACTTTTACTTTAAAAAAGAATATCACTGACAACTTTGTGTCATTAAGAAGTAGAAAGATAGTTGTTGGCTTTGATTTATGTATGAAGTGAAACTTTGATTGGACAGAAAATATGGTCTTTATTGTCATGGGAATTTTGCTTCAATGTGCTTCCAGTTGGTGAGAACTTGGCTCAGGCAGAAGATATTATGGGTTCTTCGATACCTTATGTCTCTCTCTCTCCCAATAGTGATTTGGGTCCCAAACACAATGTACCATCAAATTGTTTATCTATCTCTCCTTCTGGATCAATAGTCAACCACAATTTCTTAGGATATCCTCTGTAAATTAAACATAATTTGCTTCACACTTCATGACATAGTGAAACATGTGTTTAACCATTTGGTTTCCTTGATTCATCAAAATCTTTGATGTCTTTGAATCCTTTACAAACTAATAGTCGCAACTGCTGATTCTTTTTGTTGCTCTGACTTAGAGACAACTATTTCAGTACATAGCTGTGTGCTAATGTCATTGTTTACTGATTTACGGCATTGGGAAGAGTTCACTCTGATTATCTTTGGCATTCCTCTTGTTTAGGGCTCAGTATTTTGCAATAGCAAATCTATGACAGGTCTTGGGCCATTCAAATATACACGGAATTTTAGTTTCTGAAATTTTGTAGCTAGCTTTTTATGTTATCCTTTCTCTGTCAAATCAACATATTCATACAGATCTGGTGCCTCCTATGTGCATAGTCTAGTGCATAGTATCTCATTGAATGTCTTGAGTTGTGTAATGCAATTCAAGATTCTGAACTGAGAACTTTATCTTCATTATCTCGTACGTATGCAGACGAGAAAGACAATCTTCTTTAAGAAATCAACAGCTACAGAGCAACATTAACCTTGACAGCGCTAACCAAGAATGACAAGGCATAATGCCTTGCTGATGAGATGGCTGACCAGTTCAAAAATCAACCTTGTACCAACAGTACAGGTTCCAACACACCGGGTACCGAACCTCGTTTTTCTGACTTCCCCAGACTTCTATCCAAGTGCCATTTAAATGTCACTGTCACAAGGGATGGGCAAATATTGCCTGCTAGTGTTCCTGGCCTGGTCCCAGGTCTCATTGTCTCCAACTTTACAAAGTCACAGTACTCAGGCTATTTAAATGACAACAAGTACACTGGAGTCGGGATTGGTTCCGAAAATGACTGGATAGTCGTCGTTTTGACCACGAGCACTGCCGAGAGAAGCTTTACGCCTAACAATAATTCAGCCAACCTGGTATCCAAGTTTGGTGCCATTAGCCATGCATTTCTATTATTCGTCATTTTTTTCGTGTTACAGTAATGACGTTGATGACTATACAACTTGGCTATACTTCTTTTTTGTTTGCAGTTTCTTTTAAAGGCTGTTGAGAGTGTATTTTCTTGTTGTAGAGTTGTGAGATTAGTTAAAGATACGATATGATTTCTGTTGTAATATGCCTTATTGTGAATTCAAAACTGGCTGCATTTTTAGTAAGTCGGTTATCTTTCTTCTTAAGGTGCTGCCTTTCTTGCTTATTTACATTTGTCTGGATTATCATGGTGCATCTCCTGAGGATTTAACATCCCGCACAGCGACATTGTTTATACTCTGGAGGTGATGACAGTACAGTTTCATAACAGCAGCAACTGAACATGAGATCCTGAGAATACCATTGTGATTCAGAATCAGTCCATAGTTCACAACCTGCATTTCTATTAACAGATGTTTGGCATGCAGCATTGGAGTGGATGCTTTCTTGGCTAAGCTTATAAACATTGGGTCCTAACTTCTAAGCAACGTGTGGTTAAAAAGTTATAAAAGTAGTGGTTCTTATGAACTGTGTGGATAAAAATAGAGTACGACCAGTTTCCAAGCAATTACTACACATAAATTATAATTCTTATATTCATACTTTGTAGGATTCAAAACTTATTATCCAAACATGTTTAGTTATATGTAGAGTACTAACAAACAAGCACATATTACATGCCGGATGAGTTTTTGCTCATGAAACAGAAATTCCTAAGCAGGAAGCCAGTAACTTGAAAATTTTTGAAAAATTTGGAGTTTGCATAAAAAAGGTTTTCTTGGAAACATTTTGCATCGTTTTTTTTTTTTTTTTTTGGGGGGAAGATACAACAAAATCTCACTTGAAGTGAGAATCTTGACTTGTTAAAACAGTTCCAAGAGAATCTTTCATCCATAGAAAATACCAAAATGGCCTTTACCACTATTGATATGGAAAATCAAATGCATGCATCATAAATGACGAGGACATCAAGTATTTTTAACATGTAAATCAAGAGTAAATGGAATCACAAGGGGATAGTGTTTTTTGTGCAATAAGAGCATCTCCAAAAGTAATGTAAAATTAGGTGTAAATTGATATCTCCAAAATCAATTTTGCATTTTCATTTACATCCCAATGGATCTAAATTCAAATTTTGCTCCAATGAAAAAATCTAAATCAACATTTCGCAATATGTACACACACACACACACATTTTTTTTTTACATTTTCTATCGGAAAATGCAATTTTTATTTCATTTTGTTTCTTTTCGTTGGAGAGTTTTCGGTCACTTCAGAGATATAAATCATAGTTTAGATTTATTTTACACCACAATTGAAAATGCTCTAACATTATCAAGAAGAAAGGATAGATGCAGGCAAATGGTCTTCGAGGAAGACCCATTCTCTTTGGAGATCATGGCAGTCTCTCTACCAAAAAGGTTTCAAACAGTCGATGGTAAAGGTGTATGATGGAGTCACATATCTGCTCATTCACGTGCGGACATTTGTTGATTTAATGAAACTATATGTAACCCCAGACGCAATGATGTATCGATCATTTCCACCAACACTAAGGAGAGAGGCAAGAGACTAGGCAACAACTCTAACACCCTGGTCTATCAGAACATTTGATGAGCTCTTTAGAAGCTTTTTAGCCTATTTTTTGAGTAGCAAGAGAAAGAGGAAGATTGCTATTGGATTGATGCAGGTCGTCGAGGAGAAAGATAACTCATTGCAAGATTTCTTAGCCATATTTAGTCAGGCTACACTTGGCATAAAAGACCTTCAGATGTCTGTCGTAGTAACCGCATTGATGAATGGGACGCGAAATCAAGCATTTAAGATATCACTCTGAAAAAATCCCCCATAATCGATGCATGACTTGTTGAAAAATGGAGAAAAATATGTAGACACGGAGGAAGCATATAGGGTCACCAAAAACTTTCGAGAAGGGTGGGAGCCATAAACTCACAAGTGAAAATTACATGATGAGAGAAAATCCATTGATAGAAACAAGATGAAAAATAAGCACACGAGTAAAGGGTATGTGCAGGACCGATTGACCGGGCAAATGCTAGAAGAGGTTAAACCCTTCACTCCTTTAATACCCCTTATGCTAAGTTCTTTGGGATACGAGACATGAAATAACTCGATTAGCCAAGACTAATGGTCGCGTCAGCTAGTAAAAAAGATAAAAGCAAGTATTGTTATTTCCATAAAGACCATAGACATGACACTGAAATCTGTATACACCCGAAGGAGGAGATCGAGGACCTTTTGAAACGAGGATTCCTAACTAAGTACGTGAGAGAAATGATTGAGGCAAGGAAAAAAAATGATGATTATCCCCTACCTAGAGCAAGAGTGATAAATGTGATCATCGTTGGGATAGCTGCAGTTGGAGACTCAAATTCAACTAGAAAGAGTTATGCGCGCTTGGTTGAGGTTTGCTATATTCAGAAGAAAACAAGATTTATTCAGAACATTACTTTTGGTAAGGAAGACTTGATTGGTATAGCAAAACCCATGACGATGCCTTGGTGGTCGTCAGTGATATAGTGGGTTTTGATGTAAATAGGGTGCTTGTTGACGGCAATAATGTAGCGAATGTTCTTAATTAGGAGGCATTTTTGGGCTTGAAAATCTTTTCAGAAAAATTGAAAATCATGACCACCCCTCTACAAGGCTTCGGAGGGGCAACTGTTATACTAGAACGAACTGTAGAGCTCCCGGTGATGCTAGGCACTTACCCAACGAGAGTGGTGATCCTGACAAACTTTTTTGTTGTCAAAACCCTCCATGCCATACAATGCAATCTACAATTGACCACTATTAAATACTGTCAGAGCTATCTCATCAATGTACTACCAAGTAATGAAATTCCCAAACAATCGAGGGGTTGGAAGTGTAAGGAGTGATGAACAAGCTTCGAAAAAGTGCTATGTTGATAATATAAAATCTTAGGGCTCTCCACTAGTCATGATGTTGGGTTTTGAGCCTCTAAGGAAATAGGCAGTGATCATCCTGGTGGTGAGTTTAAATTAAAAAATTTGGTTAAATAGGATATCTTTCTATTTTCCTTGTAAATATAGTTCCTAGAAAGTTTATTGATTTCCCTAGTGTAATGTAAACTATTAGTTCTAGCCTTTTGTACTTATTAGCATTGTTAATGAAAAGTTTACATGACGATAGATGGTAAGGGCACTAAAGAAGGGATAGCCTTACAGGGATGTGAAAAAAAATTAAAAAATTGGTTAGCTCAAAATTGTTCTACACTTCAAGGTTGCAAGAAGAGACAAGTGGTGAGGCAAAATTTCAAAAACTTGGTTAGCTCGAAATCGCTCTACACTTCAAGGTTGCACGATGAAACAAGCTGTGAGCAACAAAACCAAAAAATTGGTTAGCTCGAAATCACTCCACACTTAATGTTGCACGACAAAACAAGTGGTGAGCAACAATACCAAAAAATTGGTTAGCTCGAAATCGCTTTACACTTCAAGGTTGCACAGTGACACAAGCGGTGAGCAACAATCCAAAAAATTGATTAGCTAAAAATTGCTCTACTGCAACAAAATAAAAAAATTGGCTAGCACGACACGACGGGATAAGCGGTGAGCAACAAAACCAAAAAATTGGTTAACTTGAAATTGCTCAATGATCTAGTGGTGAGCAACAAAATCAAAAAAATGGTTATCTCGAAATCACTCTACACTTCAAGATTGCATGACAGAACAAGCGATGAACCACAATACAAAAAATTGGTTAGCTTGAAATCGCTCTATAGTCAATCCGTGATCAACAAATCCAAAAATTGGTTATAAGCTCAAAATCGCTCTACAATCTTAGTGGTGAGCATTCAAAATCAAAAAAAATTGGTTTAGACTCAAAATCACTTGATAGATGGTCAACACATCAAAATCGTTCAAAGGGCTACGCGGCAAGCAAGAAAACCAAAAAATTGGTCTTAGTGGTGAACTTTCAGAACTAAAAAATTGTTTAAAACTTAAAATTACTAAATCACGCACTCAACACATCAAAATCATCCGAGGGGCTAGCAGTGAGCAAAAAGATAATTTCAAGATTTCACGACTAGAGGAAAATAATGATACTACTTTTTTACATTTATATGGAATGAAACTACAAACTAAAGAAATTTCAAGAAAAACAAGAATGAAGAAGTCGCCTCGAATGGAAATGATATATTTTAAAAATAACTATTGATAAGAGGTAGAGGGGCTAGTGATGCTAGGTGGCATATATAGTGGATGCAATGATCAAGCAAACAAAGACAATTAACCAACCACCACTATGATAGAGCGACTATCGCTGTGCTAGTCCGACTGTTACTATGGTAGAGCGACTACTGATGTTCTAGATCGATTACCACTATGGTAGAGAGACTACCACTATACTAGACCGACTGTCACCATGGTAGATCGACTACAACTATGCTACCATGATTGTCACTATGGTAGAGGGACTATCGCTGTGCTAGTCCAACTACAACAATGGTAGAGGGACTACTGCTATGCTACCTCGACTGTCACTATGGTAAAGCGACTACCAACACTATACTATCCTGACTGTCACTATGACAGAGCGACTACAGGTATGCCAGACGACTCTCACTATGATAGATTGATCATCACGATTCTCAATTGTCTAAACATCTTTTTTAGTTTATTAATAACTGCTTGATAGTTATCATTGATCCCACTAACCGTTTGGTGAGTGGAAATCGTCCACTCAAGTTGTGGACGAAAACTGACTGGTGAATGAAAAATGCTACACTAAACACGTGGACAGTAATCATATGGCAATTACACAATATCAAATATGTAAAAATACTCCAAAGGCATATCAGATATGGGGGTCTAGTCTTTCTCTCTATTTTTTTATAAGTCATTTTATTCAAAACCTCATTACTAATTTTCACTCCAAAAAGCTCCAACCTCTTTTTGCGGGTGTTCAATTGCTTATCGGAACAACAAAAGCCTCCTTGCTCTGTTAAGGAATTCCAAATGTTGTTTTAATATTATTTCACATTGTTCTTATATGTATCTATATGTTTGATAATAGAACTGCAATAGGAACTAACTTTAATATATCTACTTTTTATTTTGTTGACAATTTTGTATGTCCTGCAACCCTAACTTTTTTTAATCCAATGGGAATGGACTTAGAATGGAATCTGAACACGCAACCACCTTAGGACAACATCATCATCATCATTATTATTATTATTATTATTGTGTGGTAGAATTCGTTCAAAATTATTTTTCCTGTTCATTGTGTGTTTTAAGGCCCCGTTTGGCAGCCAATTAACAAAATTCCTTTTTTCTCGAACTCATTTTTAGCCACACATTCTCAAAATAAAATATTTTACATATAAATTCAAAATTTTTTTTACTTTTGTACCCCACATTCTTCAAAAAATTATTATTTCAAAATTCATTAAAAAACAAATCATTTTAACAGGGCCAAATTAGGGAAAAAAAAAAAGTTTGGCAGGATTGATTATGATGTAGCTTTAAAACTTTTAGTCAAAAGAGATCATTCACCATCATGTTTCCTAACAAATGTACATAATAGAAACTATTTTGACAACTAATTTCAATCCCAATAATGGCCAAGATCCCAAGAAATATTACAGGTGGCTAATCTTCAAGTCAAATGAGAAGTGAGTGAGAGTTCAAACTGTAGCAACTTTACAGACACCTCTCTCTCAACTTTGTGCATATTTAGTGCGTTGAGCTCAATATTAAACAACATGATTAAGAAAACAAGAACTTGAATATCTTGATGATTATGTTGTACAATATTAATTATCAAACTTAAAACACTAAGAATCAATGAATGTCCTCCCACCTGCAGCTAGATTCATTTGGTTGGTGAAGTCAAAAGATTTTTTTTAGCGACGGTGTCGTGTCGGGAAAGTGGTTTTCTAAGTCAAAATAGGCATGAAGTGCTATACAATCAAATATATGACTCGCTATTTGTGTTTAGATTTTGAAGAGATGGAAAGAGACCAAATTGCAAGATAAGATGTTTGTGAAAGATGATGTGGAGAACTCTTGTTCCCCTTTTGCAACGTCTCAAGAACTTCTTGGTGGGAATGGCCTTGACTATCGGAGATTTGCGCCACCAAGGAAATCCATAGCAAAGAGATCACCAATATATTCGTTGTTGGCTAGACATGTATCCACTTACTTAAATTTACAAAGAATTTGATGGGAATGACTTTAATTATGGGATACTTGCACAATAAGAGAGATGTCATCAAGATATCATCTACAAAGTCATTCACATTTCATTTGACGGTCACAATTGAAAGCTAAGAGCCCCATTCTAAAGATTGTGGGACGGAAATAGAGATATCTTCTACATTACCCATAATATATCAAAAGTATCGATATAATTATATAGAGTAATTTGATTAACATGAAGAACAAAAGTCCTATCATCATGGGCAGATCTACCGTGGGGGGCAGTGGGGCCAGCTGCCCCCACACTAAATTTGAAATCCAAGATTTTGTAAAAGGTTTTTCAAGATTTTGTACAAGATTTTCAAAAAAATCCTTATAATTCTCAATTTTGTCCCCACAATTAAAATTTGCCTAATAACTATACTCTCTTAGCTCTTGAGAATGGAAATTGTTTGTATCTTGGATGTATTCATCTATCCTATCTAGGTCGATGTGTACCTACTCCTAAATTTCATGTATTTTTTTGAAGCTTCTCAAAAAGTCAAAAAAAATAATATCCAACCTAGACTCGACAAGCAGGAGAATATTCCATGTTTGATTCTATCATTTTTCCTTTCCTTTTCTCAAATTTGGTTGTATTATTGAACAACTTTTGGCCATAAAAAGCACATCTCTCACTTTCTCTTTCAAATCCAATAGGTGAGCAATCCCTTTCTTTGCCCTCCTTCACAACATTGAAAGGGTACACTTAAAGAAGTACTTGGCTTCTTTCATGGAAAATTAATTGAACCTAATGGATAATAATGAAATTCCCAAGACAAAAATAAATGAAATATATGGTGTTATATTAATTTTTAAAAAGTATAAGATTAATTAAATTTAAGGCAAGTTCATTATGTTGTTAGACCAAGCTTTAATCAAGTAGTTTTTATTGTATACTTCTATAATATAATCATATATAATTTTATTATGTCACATATATCGGACATTTTTCTGATAACTATTGTGACCATTTTACCAACCCTAAGAAATCTTTGCACGTAAATGTCGTAACAAAATCTTGCGTGTAGATATATGCAAATGCGTACTCAATACAAATTCTTCTTTGATCGTTTCTAATATTGTTTAGTACAGTGCACTCAACACGTCTCTAGCTATTTACTTTTGACCATCAAAAATCTTGATTTTTATTTATATCTTTTGAACTTCTTGAAAATTCAAACCTGAGGGATGAAGAAAATTTTTAAGACAAGACAAATGAGGCTATTTGTATTGCACTAAGGCACTAATGGTTTAAAAGTATAAATTGTTTTGTCTTTAATTAAGCAAAGGTTATCACATGTTTCCTTTTTTAGAACTTTAACTAAACTATCATTCTTTAGTTAGCAAGTTTGTATAAAACTTTTCTGAATTAGAGACCCTTTTCATTATGGAAAAAAGATCCACCAGAAGATGCCTTAATTGCCTTTGCATTAAACAAATACTTCATTATCCATTTAATAATTATGCTAGTTTGCAAGGTTGGCCCTGAAATTTTAGTGTCCACATTTTAAAATGGGCCCCCTTAACTAACATAATAATAATAAAAAAATTGGTGCCCCTACAATGCTAAGGCAATGTGTGGTCGCAATATCCGCCCACCTTCAGGACCACCTCTGCTGGTTTGATAAGATATAGCCGTAAAAAGGCCCGTTTGTAAGTTTTTGAAAAGTCAAAAGTTGTTCACGAGAGAAAAATATTTTTTTTTTCAATATATTTGAATAATTTTGTGAAGATATTTCCTTAGCAAGAGATTTTTTTTTTTTTGAGAAAATTGATATAAAGTAATTTCATCATAAAACTCTACCACAAGAAATCCTACTAAACCAACGTTAAATAAAGTAACAATATAAGGGATGGTTGATATTCTCTTCTAGCAAAAAACCGACAAAGATTTAGATTTTAGAAATGAAAAAAAAATCAATTTTATATAGAACGTGTTTTCTACGTGGGAATTGGATAAGATTGAGTCAGCTCCACCACATAATTTTATTTGTAAAGTAGAATTTGCAATTAGCATATTGGCTATTTCCAGTTAGGATTTTCTTCTAGATTGCCTCCACAACAGTAGTATGCTGCTAAAATCAAATATTTTAAGTAACTATTATCAAAATAATAAATTATTGGAGTAATATAAATATTAAGTCCCTGTTTGGTACACATTAAAATTTTTATTATCATTCTTTTACTTATTTTTAACCACACATTCTTTAATAAAATAATATTTTTCATCACATCAATAATTTTTCCTTCTTTTTTAACCATACATTCTTTATCAATATACTATTCAAAAATGCATTCTTTCTTCCAAAATAATGTAGTTCAAACACACCCAGAATACATTCTTTCAGAAGATTATTTATTTATTTATTTCCCCAACATCCAAACCTAATACGTTGTCAAGATACTAAATTTTAATAGATATTATATAAAATAAATTACTCGATTTTAAAAAAAAAATATTAGCATACATTTTAATTTCTTTTACGTTATTTGGTCGCGTATCTACTTTAATACTGATTTTTATCAAATATACAACTGGTTGTTAGATACAATTTACTCAAACATTCTATTTAAAAATCGTTGCGACTTTTTTACACTACTTTTAAGTGAAAAGCATCAATATAACTTGTAACCAAATACATGTATTGTGTGGAATCGTATGTTTATGCCATTTTGTAGGAATGTTCGATCGACTTTAATGAACAATGACAGGTTCATATTGGTCCCAACTTTTTGTACCATTCTCATACAAATATTTGGTGCTAGATACAATTTGTCGCACGTACCACTAGTATGTATACTCACATGTTTCTCTTAAAAGGGATAAGATTTGTGGCAACTTCGAATGAAGAATGGTGTTGATACAGCTCATTTGTTATCTTTTCAAAAATGATGATTTTTCGAAGAATTACAGACTTAAGGTGTGTTTGATCCACATTATTTTGGATAGTAGATTGATGAAAAATATGTGGTTGAAAAAAAAGAGTTATTGGATGAAAAATATTATTTTATTAAAAAATGTGCGGTTGAAAATGAGTAAAAGAATAAAAATGAAAATTTTAATGTACCAAATAGTGACTTGCTCAAATGACTTGGAAGAGACTAACAAACAACTACCCAACAATGGATTCTCTAACCCAAGGCAACACAACCCCTTTCAAATCACTCAATACTAGTAACAACGCATCCCAGCCGTCCATTATCCGCCTCAACGGTTCAGATCATTACACGTGGAGGAAGTGTCATACTTTTATTCATTACATTAATTGAATGGAACTAAGTCGCGGATACTAAATGCATCTTTAGGCTTCTATATAATCTCCTTCTTTGTCTCGCATGGGGATTTACACCGTGAATTAATGAAATTAGATTGTATTTTCTTATTTCTCACACTAATCACTAAGTCACCTAATGATGAAAGATTGTCATTTTGTTAGAAAGATCTTGCCAAATGCAATGACATAGAAGTGTAGGTGGAAGCAAATGATTGGATGGAAAAACCGACTGTACTTTAAATAGTTCAATGAATCAGTCTATAAGTACAGAAAATTGATACTTAATTGGTATAGAAATTTGAAATGGACGGCACAGATTCAAAGATGGGAAACACACACGCACACACAAATGCACAGAACAACATCCTTTACAAATTCTGTAAGTTATTCACTGTACTTAAGGAATAACTCTAGTTCAATAATGGAATATCATGTGATATGGGAATTTAGTCCTTTACCACTTTTTCAAGAGCAAACTTCAATATCTCTCTATATATAAAAAG
>CAIGRS010236751.1:0-10903 GCA_903798395.1 Fraxinus floribunda | reverse complement strand
AATTTTTAATTTTTTTTATTCTTTATAGGACGGGTTCGGAGCGGGGCACCCCCTCCCCGCCCCACCCCACCAACCATCGAGGCGGGGCAACGCCGGGGCAAGGCAGGAAGGGGCAAATTTTTTTGTCATCCCTAGGTACTCCTAACTTTCATTGGCAGTAGACGTTGATAGTACTGTTGCCAAAAAAAGAAAAAAATAAATAAAATAAGTAAAAGAATTGTATTAATTGTATGATAGGAGGAAGAAGTCTTAGAAAAAAGCTTCAAGTACAAGAAATAATTGCTAGAATTATTACAAAATTTTAAATTTTATCTCACAATGAGGTGGGTCCCACGTTATTAAAATATTGCAAAAACTCCTCCCCACCCACCCCGGCTGTGTGTAGTCGGTCAGGTATGGAGATTTAAATCCCTGTACCTATAGCATCTCTCGAAGTCTTAACANAGAAAAAAGCTTCAAGTACAGGAAATAATTGCCAGAATTATTACAGAATTTTAAATTTTATCTCACAATGAGGTGGGTCCCACGTTATTAAAATATTGCAAAAACTCCTCCCCACCCACCCCGGCTGTGTGTAGTCGGTCAGGTATGGAGATTTAAATCCCTGTACCTATAGCATCTCTCGAAGTCTTAACAGTCTCTGCCGAAATTTGAATATTCGTTCTCACACTTAGATGACTGAAAATTTATTGCTAAATACCCCACAGACAGCAGGATTTCTATACTTTTTTCTTTTTATTTTCTACAATCAACGGCACACGTGAGGTGGGCTTGCTGATATCTACTCCTATCGGCATTGCAACTGGTATTTATTGCTACTTCAACTTAGATACGTCTCCTTGATTGACAAAACGATCAAGCAAGCCATACAGTGTATAATCCCGTCCTTCCATTGAAGATAGACAAGGAAATAGAAAAGATATATACTCAGTGATGAAAAAAGAAAAGTCATTGTGCAGAAAAAAAAAAAAGGTCTCGTGTGGCATGTTGGCCAGAAAAATCGAGGGTACCACTAAACTACGCGGCTAAGACTTTTTTTTATTGAATTTTATCCTCTAATAATTCAAAGAAGTTCGAATGGACGTTGATTTAGATCGAAAGTTTACAAATTCAGTTGTTTATCAGAAGTACATATTCGTGTGTGTGGTGTTGAGGGGTGGCGAAGGGGGGCCTATACTTGAATAAAAGATGTCCAACCCAAGAAATTTGCTGTCCTCCACAGATAAGTATCCACTCCAATAATTCTTGACAGGTGGATCCAAGAAATTCTCTGGGCTCCAAAGTCCACAGAAATAATTATTTTTCAAGTCCTACGAAAGTGAAACAAAATCATGACTGCACCAGGTTTATACATGCGCACGTACGTACATACATTATACATACATGCATTATGTATAAATATATACATGCATGCATGCATGCATTATATAAATATATACAATCTTCTTTATTTTATATTGTATATTCTACAGGTTTGATAAACTCTCTTGAAAGTCTATGTATTTTTCATAGATCTTTTAGTAAATAATATTTTACTTACATATGTGAGACAACTGACTTACATTCTTAGATTTTTTTTAAAAAAAAAATTTATTTATTTTAATTTGGTACTTGCAGACTTGCAGTACGTCTACCCATGAGTAAACTTTTTGATGCGACTAGCCTGTTTAAAGTTGAATTTATTTGAAGATTCTGGTTTAAAATAAATTAATATTGTAAGATTTTATATATAACTACTGCATAAAAATTAGAGTTCTTACTACTAATTTTCTTTATTTATGATTACACTATTTAAATTATTTTTATTTTAGAATTTTTATTGTTGTAGTAGATTAAGGTTACATTCTCAACTAGCGATAAACAAGCGCTGAACATCAAATTTTGAGTGCCCTATGTGATATTCTAAAATAGTGTCCCTTTCATGTAATTAAAAAAATATATATTTCAATAATATTATTTTATTTTAAAAATATGATATTTAAATATTAGTTTTTTTTTGTACATGTCGTAAATAAGAAAAATATAAGTAAAGGTCAAAAACACCTTTCGAACTTCATCAAAATTCATGTGTCATCAACATAGAACCATCGAAGTCATTAACCTCTTCATGCAATCTATATAAGCAAACCTTGATATCAAAAGTAACAAATACTACATGTAAACCTTGAAATACAATAAATCATGTAAAAGTATATTTTTTTCTCATATTTTAGAGCAAACTCACTAATTAAACTTTCGTAATTAGGGTAAATAGCACAAAATGTCACTTCCTTTTAATGTTATTGTACAAAACATCCATACCTTTCATTTTTTAACATTTTCACCCCTACCTTCCACCTTTCATTGCGCAAAAGGTCATTCTCAACCATTTTCTAATAAAATGACGATTTTACCCTATCTTTTTCTTTTTGTTTTATTTAAATAGGAGGGTAAAATCATCTTTTATTGAAAAAAATTGGAAAAAATGACCTTTTACCCACTAAAAGGTGGAAGGTGGGGGTGAAAATGTCAAAAAAATGAAAGGTAGGGACGTACTGCACAATGACATTGAAATGCAGGGATGTTTTGTGCTATTTACCTTTCACAATTAATATGTTATCGTAAATCTTGTTCAATAGATATCAAACATGTGTACTGCCAATCAAACAAAAAGGTAGAAGAATTAGGAATAAGAAATATAATAATGTTAATTAAGAATCATAATCTATCCATTTGTCTTATCACATATGATTCATCCAACATGCAAAACTCAAAAGGAGAAAATTTTAATATTGTAATCACTTATCAATTATTGCCCAGCAAAAACTTATCTTTCTACAACCAATAAAAAAACCATGAAATAGCAATTAACAAGTGGACAATTGGCGCCAATAAAATGACAATATTATGATGTAGATAGTACTATTTCACAGCAAGAAACAAAGACTGATAGTAGAGTTTTCTCTCTTATCTATTTGACCATTCTTCGTAAGTTAAAGGGCGTAAGAGAGGAAAATGACGAAGAGAGATCTGGGGTTGCTTTTCACTCCTCTTTCATTATTTGGGTTTTGAGCTGCTTGTTGTCTTGTTGGGTTGGTGAATTAATTAATGAAGTTAATTTAGTATTTGAGATTGAGCTGATAAAATAGATAATTTAAAATATATTTTTTCCGAAAGCAATATAGATTAAAATTAGAAAAATATTTTTTTAGTAATATATTAAATTTAACAAATATTAATGTAATATTATTTTTTTACTCTATTTTCATAGATATTGTGCCCCTTAACTTAACATAATAATAAAAATTCTGTTTTTAAACATGATTTGATAACTAATTTTTCTATTACTTTTTGGTTAAAAAAAATTATTTTGAAAGTAATATTTACGTTGTTGTCAAAAATAAGTAACTTATCTTTAGCTTTAATTAATAGTAGAATTTCTTTATTTTAAAACATAAAATTTTACATATTAAAATTTGATCACATTAATGTGAGCTCTGCATTTGAGGTTCGTGGTGTAGGAAAATGCAAATTGCCGCTGAAGAAAAATTGCATAGTGGTATATGTTACAAGAACTAAATGCATTAGCTATACGATTTTAGAAGTGGCAACAAGTTGAAAAATAGTATAAATTCAGCTCTTTGGGATTAAGTATTTGTCGTGAATCGTATTAAGAAGATTAAATATGATTAAAATAATTCAAGGATAATTTTTAATCGTAATTAGCTAGAATAAAAATTGTTAAAGGCTTTGAACCCAAGGAGTTGAAGTTGGGTTGTGGATGAGGGCTTAGTGAAAGTGAAAGCATTAGCAAGTTGATCATGAAAAATCATGAGAACCACGATTCTCATCATGCTTAGTTTTGTCAGGAATAAGCGAACATTTAGGCCATGTTTTTGGCAAAAAAGAATTTGAGTTCCGTATATTAAACGCATAGAACATTAGATTAGTCAAAAATTTTGGAATTTTATAATTAAAGATATAATATAATATAAATAAATATTTCTTTTTTAATGAGAACAGACAAACATTTAACATTAGTAGGAGTAGGGGTGTCAATTGGCTCGCCGACTTATGCGATCCGTGGCTAGGCCTGAAAAAAGCCCAAACCGGCCCGGCTTGTGGCACGATTCAACCGAGCCGAAGCTCTAATTGAGCCCCATTTTTAGGCATTTGCCCAAGCCCAAGCTTGTCAGCTCATGTCACGGTCTATTTTCAGCCCATGACGAATTGATCCTAAAAAAAATAGTAAAAAGTTTAAAAGCTGTCTGACGCAAACAGCGAGGTTATTAAAAAAAAGTGAGTCGAAAGTTCAAGTCCAGCCTAGATTTTTTGGCCGAGCAAAAACTCGACTCAGACCAAAAAAAGTTTGAACCATTTTTATTCGAACCAAGTCCGAGCCTTGAGTTTCGGCTCGTTGACATCCCCAAATAGAAGTTGCCAAGCCCCTTGTTTGGTCCCATTTTCTTGAAGTCGTTAATCTCCACACACATTTTCGAATGAAATCATTTTGCAAATAAGCCCAAAGTTTTTCCAAACTTTTTATTCGAACATTCTACAAAAGAATCACTATTCACAAGATCATATCTTCAAAAATCTCTACCAAATAGGGAATAATTTTTTTGTTTTTACCATTATTACCCGTCATTCATAAATAGTTTTAGTCATTGAATATTTGGTATAAAAATAAATTCATTCACCCAGGGAAATACTTTTATATAAAAATTTGGTTATTCTTATCTTTCGTGAATGAATATCTTAAGGTCCGTTTTATTGCAAATGTGAAATTTGGATGAAAAGAAAATGAATTATAGGGAATTGAATGACCTAAAATTTGTTTTAATGAGAATTGTAATTGATTATGGTTGATTGATATAATTTTCCACCTAAAAAATGTTGAAAGTTTGGTGTTCGTTTGGCTTCGTTTTTCATGAAAATAGTCCATTAAAATGATAAATTTTTTTACTGGAATTTGTTCTAATTGTCAAAAAATTGAAAAAAAATTACCATACTGAATACCATTCGTTTGACTTTGTTTTGCATGAAAATTGTCTGTAAAAGAATTAAATGTTTCTACCATTGTGTCTAGAATTTTTTCCAATTGTCAAAAAAAAAATTGAAAAATCAATTTTCACAAAACCAAGGAAAAGGCGATCATGTGAGTCAAACCAAGAAAATGAATTCAATGAAAAAAAGTGTATCAAATAAGACAAAAATAAAAGTTGGAATTTATTTTCATGGAAAATAATAGCCTATCATAGGCAGAACAATCATGATACTCGTACCGAATTTGTTGACAACTTTTTTGATCGATAGCCACATGGCGGCCCCTATTGGGGGGGCGCCTGTGGCGGCCCCGCCCCAGGCGCCCCCCAATAGGGGACCGCCATGTGGCTATCGATCAAAAAAATTGTCAAAGAAATCGGTATAAATAGATTAATTCTAGGCAGAAAACAAAGTGTGAACAACGAATTAGCTAGGTGTCTTAAAAGTCAAACTCGACCGCTTACGAAAACGGATGATGTGTTCATAACACATTGATGACGCACCCAACTCCACTCTCCAAGAAAATTCGTTCTCTTCCCCTGTACTCCCTGCTTTCCCATACTTCTATATATAAATTCCAATAATGCTAAGAGATTTCTACGTTAATTTGAGTGAGTAAATGAAGAAAATGGAAAAGGGTAAGTCCAAATCATGTTTTTCTTCAACTAAGTCCCCAAAACTTGAAAGAAAAGTTGTTGAGAAGAACAGAAGAAATCGGATGAAGTCTCTCTACTCAAACCTACTCTCTCTACTCCCAGATCACGGCTCCAAGGTACCTCTCTTTCTTTCTCTCTTTCACTTACACTTGGTCTGAAATAACAAATCTTGTAAGCAAGAAAAGCTGCATATAACTTTGAACCATCTAAAAGGTTATGTTGTAACTGAATTTAAGTTGTCTCGCTAAGGCTTGACATACTCCAAGACCATTTGGTACCAATTCATCTAGAGAGTGAAATGAGCTGAGCCGACCAGCTCGCCTACCATCGGGATTGCTCGGCCCACTACACGAGCCTCGTTTCCAAAAATCCAGGAGGGGCGAGCAAAGTCGGCTATCAAGCCCCTCATGGCTCACCTTTTTTTTATTATTTATTATTGAAAATTTCATTTTCACTCACCTAGAGCCGCTTGCACAAGGTTTTCGCTAAAGTTCGCCTGTGGCTTGCCTTGGTGAGCCGGCGAGTGGTTCACCCCTCTTAGCACTCCTAAATTCATAAAAAAAATTAAGTTGTTTCAAAAGAGACTGATCTATTTATGTGTATCAAATATGCATTTAACACGTTGACTTTCATGTATGCAGCAAGGGATACCATTACCTGATCAAATGAATGAAGTTGTAACGTACATCGAGAGCTTAAAGATGAAGGTGGAGAAGATGAAGGAGAAGAAGCAGTCACTGTTTTCAAGAAAAAGATCACGTTCTTGTATTACAAGTGAATTTCAAGGCAACACAAAGTCTTCACCACCTCTAGTAGAAATTCACGATATGGGACCAAATATGAGTGTGATTTTAGTTATTGGGCTTGATGATTTATCGAAGTTTTACAGCATGCTTCACTCACTTCATGAAAATGGTATTGAAGTTGCCAATGCAAATTTTTCAATACATGGAAATTCCTCCATCCAAATCCTCCATGACAAGGTCTTTATAAATTCCATAGCCCTTTAAGGACTGTCATTCATTATTAGTTGTTAGTCTAGGTGACATCTACCCACTGATTATTGTCCTTTGGAATTGTGATGCATTTTCATGCATTGGACAATGAATCATGAACTCCGTGTTGTCACTTAGATCGGCAATGATAACTACTAACTAAGGATAAAATTATTATTATTATTATTATTATTTATGACTTCAACCAACTCTCTCTCTCTCTCTCTCTGGCAGTGTAACTAATTGATTTCTGTTTTGTCTTTTACCTTTTAGATTGGGACATCAAAAATGGGATTCGAAGTTACAACAATGTCAAGAAGGCTCAAGCATTTGATCTGTGGATCCACACAGAGTGAAGTAGAATCAAATATTGATTCCGAAATCCAATCAGATATTTGGGGAATTGGAATTCAAGACTTCATCGATGTCTGTATGAGTTTGGAATGTTATCAAGGTTTTGAAAATATGTGATTTCTTTTTTTATGTAGAACATGATAAAAATCATAATTCTTATGTAAAAATAACTAATAGATATTACTGTGGTGGATGAAATCATTCCAAGGAAAATCTTGTGGCTGTAAGCCTGTAACATAGTGCTTTGCCAACAAGGTGCCCCATGGGAGGGTCATCCTCAGTCCCATTAAAGTGTCAAAGGGTCATCACTTTTGCAAAAGTGATGATACTGAGGTATCGTAGAAAGGTACATAGTGGCTGTGTTCTCATGATTGTATAGATTGAATAAGACTTAATAAGAGTTGAGGTAAGGATCCATTTCCCCTTCTTTGTATTTAATTTGTTCTCTATACATAGTAAGAGTATCTAGTGCCTCACGACAAACCCTCGTTGGAAAAAAAAAAAAAAAAAACCTGTAACGAAATGCACATGAAAGAGCCATTCCGATAAAATCATAGTGATAAAGTTTTTTAATATTTTGAGTTATTTCAGCACATTATTGTCAAAGAGGCCGTGAAATAAAATGCATGACGTCAAGACTTTGAACTTGAGAATATGACCCATAATAAACCGAGTTATGTTGTGAGTACAAAAAATTTGACAAAAAATAAAAAATTTGACAAAATGGACACTTGGCAGCCATGTACTTTAATTGTGTTACATGCTACGGCACATGGGACAGAGAATTACCATGAATCTTGAATCCCACAAGGAAAGTTAGCTAAACAAAGACAAAAATACCGTCACCATGTCGCAATTCGACCGTTTCAATATGCCAAAGAATTGTAACAATCCACACTAGGCAACTAAAGCGATGAACTTAAGTTTTACACGTGTCCAACTTTAAAATACGCATTTATATTGCAACAAAAAATGAAAAAAATAAAAAGTCTATTTGCATTTACATAAAGTCCTAAACTCCGCTTGGAGTTGCCGGCAGGAAGAGGTAAGACGCACTATGAGGCTGCCAGCGGGATTGGATTAGGAGAAAAGAAGGAGCTCCATGTTAAGCCTCCATTTGGCAAAATTTATATATAATTTCATAAATGATCAAACTTTCATTTTCAATCATACATTTTAATGGACTCACAAGTACTATCAACTTATTCATCATTCATTATATCAAAGTTTTACATCATTTTTTTTTTTTTTAATGTCAACTTTGTTGAAAGAGCAGTTCAAACTCTTATATGCTAATCTATATTTCGATATTTAACTAATGTGATACTGTATTAATGGGCTCTGATACTACACATATTAAAGCTTGAAATTTCATATTAAAAGGGTAATCTTTTCACGAGGAGTAATCCAAGTTTATTCTATATTTTGGTATTTAACAACGGTTGAACTTAACACACTTTGGTTAGACTAGGGTGGTTTCACGGTTTTGACCTTTCACTGTTCAAATGCCTATTTTTGATTATCGGACCAGGGTTTGAGATTCTTGTGTTGCCTAAGGGAAGATTAAGGTGTAATCTTTAGGTTTTTGCCTTCTATAGCTTTGATTTGCAAAGTTCTTGAGGGTTTCCTTCACTGTGACTATTGATGTCAGTTTATTTAGTTGGCCTGATGATTTATCAAAGTTTTACATCATATTTAAGGATATTAAATGGGTGAGTCGAGCATGCGAGCCAACTCAAGTTCACATATGTGACGAGCCGAACACGAGTTGACTCGTTTCCAAAAATCCCAATTCAAGAGTCTTTTGGGGCTCTCCCTTTCTTTCTTTCTTTCTTTCTTTTTTTTTTTTTTTTTTTTGGGTTGAAAATTGCATTTTCACTCATCTGGCCTGCTCGTGAGTAGACAAGCAACGGCATGAAGTTTTCGTCTGGAACATGAGCTCATTTGTGGGGGAGCATTGTTCACTTGCTTCATGAAGATGGTTTTGAAGTTGCAGACGTCAGTTTTTCCATACATGGGAGATTCAAACATCCAAATGCTCCACGTCAAGGTCATTATTCCATAGCCATTTGACGCCTTCTCTCTCTTTAGCTATTAATTTTTTTTGTTTATGTTTTTTAGGTAGGGAAATCAAGAATGGATTTGAAGCCACAAGAATTCTCAAGAATGTGATCTGTGGGCCACAAGCAGTGAAATAGAATCAAATCAGATTCTGAAATTCAATCTGAGATTTCAATAATTCATCGTTCATATAGAGTTTGGAATAGTGTCATGGGTTAATCCCACGTCATTACGTAAATATGAACTTTAGGGGACAGAGGAAGTGATCTATATTCTAGCAAGGGTCACACTCAATCAGTCCCATTGGACCATTACTAAATTTCTAGCCAGTGACATCGTTGTTAAGAAATCGCATTCAATCAGTTCACACAGTACATGCCAGCTGTGTGTTCTACCGGAACGGAAGACTCCATTCAGTAGCGCCAAGTCTCCTATGAATGTCGAACGTGCAGTTTTAACCAATAATAATAATAATTAAACCAATAATAATAATAATTAAATAAAAGATAGTGAGAACAATGTTCAGCTATCTGTAAGATTAGTTTACCAAGTTGCAGTACTATATTTATATGTTTTAGCATTTTTGGCCAAGCATAAAAAGTTACTTTTTATATAATTTATTTATAAGTAGAAATAGAAGTGTCTAAAATTGCTAAGCTAAATTTACTTACAAGTAGAAATCGGAGGTTTTAGGATTAATAAATTTTATTGGTAAAAGGTAATTATAAGTTAGTTGAAAGTAAGAGTTACCTTCAAAGAAAGTAACATTTTTTCACTTAAAAATATGGAAACAGTAAGTTATCCTAATACATTTGGGGCTAAAGAATTGCTTAAATGTAAAGCTTGGAATTTCATATTAAAAAGGTAACCTTCTCACGAGGAGTAATCCAAGTTTATTCTATATTTTGGTATTTAAGAGCTGTTGAATTTATCTCTTAACACTCTTTGGTTAGACTAGGGTGGTTTCACGGTTTTGACCTTTTCACTGTTCAAATGCCTATTTGACATAGCGAAACATTATAGGAAAGATGAAAACCTCACAAAGATGAGAGAAAACTTAGTAAAACTCTAGCAAAATTCGAAAAATAAATAATAAAAATAAAAAAATGATATTTTTCCAAATTCGAGCTAACAACTTATAAGGAAACTTCTAATATTTAGGATCGCCCCCCAACAAACAGAATGTGAATCCGAATTTTATTGAATGAGAAATTACCAAAATAAAAATTACCATAAACGTCAAAAACGGTTAATCGATGGTCTAAACAATGAAATCTGTCCAAAATCCGACGTACGCCATGGCCAAAAGCAATGAGTTGTGATCATTGGCCCGTTTCCAATCAAATTAGGCTAACCAATTCGCTAAAAAGGGACAAACCCGAAATTATCATGAAATCATTTTTTCTTTTAACATCTCACCTCATCATGAACTCTAACTCCTTATGCACTTCATCATTCTCCCTAAAATGAAAAAAATTCGTCCTCAAATTTGAAGTGAAAGAAGATTCATCATCATTAGAATTATCACCACGAAATGGTACCAGATGCTTAACATTAAACACATCGGATGTACGAATATGACTGGCAGCTTCAAACGATAAGTATTGGGATTAATCTTCTCAATGATCTCCAATGGACCAACCTTTCTGGCAGTAAGTTTGTTGTAGTCATGAGCAGGAATACGATCTTTAGTTAACACCGCCCAAACAAAGTCACCAACCTCAAACTCAACATGCAGGCGTTTAAGATCTGCATCATGTTTATACTTAGTAACAGCAGCCTGCAACTGATCATGAGCCTGTAAGTGAACCT
>CAIGRS010236747.1:0-12719 GCA_903798395.1 Fraxinus floribunda | reverse complement strand
TAGACGCAATGGTAGAAAAATTTATAACTTTAATGGACAATTTCTATAAAAAATAAAGTCAAACGGACATAAACTTTCAACATTTTCTAAGTGAAAAATTACACCAATCAAACACAATTAATTACAATTCCCAATAAAATAAATTTTAGGCAATTCAATTTACAGTAAAACATTTTATTTCCACCTATTTTCTACCTTTGCAATCAAACGGACTCTTATGGTACTTAATAATTTTACCCTCAAAACTTAATGTTATAAGATAATTATTTCAGGAATGAAATATTATTTCATGGCCCAGATGGAAAATAGAACCATTCAAAAAATGTGTTGGCGTATGTAATATGTTGTGTTAAAAAATGTATTGAAGTAATAATTAGAGCATCTTCGACGGTGGTGTAATATTGATATTTCCAAAATTACTTTTGCATTCTAATTTACATCGCGGCATATTGAAATTCAGATTTGCTCCAATGAAAATATCTAAATTCACTTTTTGCATCATGCGGATGTTTTCGACAAATGTAATTTGCATATCTCCATTGGAGATGTTTTCGACCACTTGGGAGATCTAAATCTCTATTTTACATTATCGTTGAAGATGCTCTTCAAGGACAATTGATCTCACTTGGGTAGATAAATGGAAATAACAGATTTCAACTCTTTTGTAGAAAAGTTGTGGATGACCTACATATTTAAAAAAAGAGGGAGCAGACAAAGAACCATCATTTGATTCTGCAATTTAAGATAATGAAAAATGTATTGTAATTCATCACTCAACTTTTCTGTCATAGCACAATGTAAATAGTGATGTAAAAGATGATGTATATGTATCATGATCGTAATTTAAATCCCATAATAACATACAAACCATGTCCTCCCCCATGTCTAGTCTTCATGTGGATCTCCATTTAAAAAATATAACAATAATTTTACGGTAACTCATGATACTCTAGTATCTTAACGTCGATCTTTAACAACTTGTAGGCATAATCAACTTCGACAATATCATCATAAGAGTAATGCTATTTTTATGTAGTACATACAAATAGCATCATTTAAGAATGTGACATGAATTTTATTACCACATAAATTGTTGTCTGTAAACAATGCCTACAAAAAGCATTGTCGAATAATTAGTCTTTATGACCTTGCAACCAATATTTATAGGATTTTAATAATGGGAAAAATTCATATCTTCAAAATTCAAGACAATAAGTTTACATTTTCAAAAATATTTTATTAATCAATATATTAAAGTTACAATAATTATACAATTAATGATCACGGTCACATATTGATATGTCACAACTTATTTATTTGTCACATGTTAACAAATTAATTGATCGCAAATTATTTTTCGATCACAAGAAAAAATTTATAGGTCACAAAATTTATTTATTGGACACAAATCACAAATCTTATAGGTTACAACTTATTTAATGATCACATATTTTCAAATTAGTTGGTTACATACACCAAATATTCCACCTCTACCTCTACCCCCCATCACCAATCTTCATTCAATACTTGGTCACAAATCAATCATATAGTTGGTCACAAATACTCTTCATCCCACCCCCTGCGCCGCCACCACCACTACCACTACCACCAACAATACTATCATCATCAACCAAAACCACCCCAACACCAAAACATGAAAACCACCACCACACCAAAAATAACAATCCCAAAACACCACCAAATGCAGCAAACTACCCCCGTCATCATTCTCTAGACGTTGGCTTTGCAGCTTCCCTACTTTTAGCGAGATGATGATGCAAATCTTCTCCAACAGACAATGGTGCAATTTCTAGCTACGACAACACTCAAATCTCAAATCTTCAACAATCTGGCTGTTCACAACAGCTTCAACCTAAGCGAGCTAGTGTCATGATTCCATGGTGAGCAATAGTCGCATTGAGCTCGATGGTGGTCTCCAACAATGGGTGGGACAGCGCCAGATGTGTAGGTTAGGTGTAGAGTGAGAAGATAGAGATAGTGAGAACTGAATTTTAGGGTTTGGGATTAGGTTAGATTGGATTTGGATGATGTTGGATAGATTTTATATTATTATTAATATTAATAATTAAATTAACACTTGATTTATGAATAAATAAATTTATTATCTGATTTTTGAACTATAATCTTAAAAAGTCTAAATCTAGTGTAATTTCCAGTTTAATAATTATTCAAAGCCCATTCCAAAATTCAAAATGGGCTTTGAATTGCCGTGGGTCACGTTTAGCAAAAACAAGTAACCATTTTGGTACTTTCCAAGAAGTTTCCTCTAAAATTAAAATTAAAAAGAGAAATGGGTGGTCAATTAGTTGCGTTCATAATTTCAAACAAAAATTAGTTGTCACTGTAGATGATTTAGTCAACAATCATGTTAATATTTCAAACGTGATATTATAATTTAACAAGTACGCGTTTTTTGTACGTAAACTCTACTTTCGTATAAAACATCTTTTTGAACAAATTGTAACATAACTAAATTTTTACGAACAATAATTCTGCCCCAAACAATAATTTTATGTGTTTAATTGAATAAAGCAATAAATAATTATCCGCCCCCTCCAATAAGGAGGCCCCACGTGCGCCCCCTGTCCCTTGGCCTGGCTTTGAGCCTGGCCAAGGGGCTTTGCCCTTTTTTTTATCCCCTCCCAATTTCTTTACACTAAAACGTGACGTAATTTTACTCTAAAAAGGGTAAGGGACTGTTGCCAACTCTGTTTGATTGAATGAGTGTGGGCCAATTAACTATGCAAACCAGTCATTACAATGTCAAAAATTTCAACTTGTCAATTTTGCATGCATAGCACATTTCTTGCCTCTCGACCGCCTTCCAATCATACTTTGACATTTCCAAATTTTGGCGGAGACAAGATTCCTTACATGTCCATTATCAGGACCATGTTTAATTGATTTCGAAATTTGTTCGCACTTTCTCGATAATCTTCCACCTAAACGAAATGCTGTATCACATCCCGACCACCTCAAGTTATAATTTATCTATATTTTTTGCGTTCCATCAAGACCCGAAATCCTCCACAACGTTATGGGGTATCATTTTAAATAGATACAACTACCATAAGAGCCAACCATGATTTTTTTTTTACGATTGCCGTCTAACTTGGGGACCATCAACTTGGCTACAACGAAAGATTAGTCTTCTGTCATGTCATAAAAAGATTTTAAATAAATTAAAAAAAAATGTTTAAAAAGGTGGAAAATAGATTTTGGTCAACAAATGAATTGTGAAGAAGGTGACTTATGAGAGTTTTCTCCACTTACTATATTTAATGATGATGCTTCTTTGAATTTTAAAGTATGATATAATTATCAAAGTGGACAATGAACTTTTAATTATTTTCTAATTGAATAATAAAACTAGGTTCTCTTAGTCACCCATTTCAATTTTATTTTTTTTTAATTCACATTCACATTCAATATAATATTGTCATTAAACAATGATTTATTTTTCTCATGCTTAACCCAAAAAAGAAAAAAATAATAATTTATTTTTCAACAAATATGAATGGAATTTAAATACGTCCCAGAATATTTTTAAATAGTATTTGTGGATTTGAAATAAAATCTTGTTTGACTTTTTAATCAACTTATAAGTTTTTTTATTTATAAACAATATCTTGTTTTAAAATAATCATAATTGAATATTTGTTTTGAATGAATGTTGAAAATCTTTGGTTGGAAGATGAAAATGTAACCCATTCTAGAAGGTAAATGATTCTTGAGCCTGAAGGCCAAAGCCAAGTATGCCCCGGCACCTAGAAACTACATGTGAAATTTTTCAAAAAAATAAAATAAAATAAAACAAATGATTTGTGTAAAAAAATTCATGACAATTATTAATGATAAACTAAGATCATATTCGGTGCATCTTAAAATTCAATTAAAATTGAAAATATGATCGTTATTGGGTCTCATTTATCTAATAAAAGTCAACAATAACGTCTAATTTTTCATCACTCACTTTTGCGTGTCGGTAATAGATATTCTTCCGACCAAATAAAAATATCTATCCTGTAAGACATGATCGAATGTTATGCTAAAAAAAAAAAAAATTAACGTTACAAAAATGCTATACAGTTGTTAGTCTAGTTTCAATTTCTATTACTTTATTTTTGACACTCAATTGAAATGTAATTATGATTAAAAAGAAAAATAAAAAAATATCTTAATCAATTGTCAAGAATTTAGTTCTTTCCCAAACCTTAAAGAAAACAAACTTGTTGTTACCTGATTTGTTTTTTTTTTTTTTAATTGGACTTGGTAAAACTCGTAATAGTAAACGGCATTTTTCAAATGGAAGATAGTAAAAGTCAGTCTTTGAACAATTTCATTGAAAGTGGCTGACTCAAAGAATGTCACAGTCAATACTAACCTATGCCACAGTAATTTGTGTGTTACGTTTCAAAGGCCACTTCCATATTGGGACCCACTAGAAATTCTCTCTCTTTTTTATCTTTCATATTTCAAAGCTCAATTATCTAATTTTTGTATATGTACATTTTAGTTGAAGAATGGTTGTGATCTTCGAAGCAAGTTAGAAATAAAACATATGAATAAAGATAAAAGAATATTGTATTAAGGGTCTCCAATCTATTAAATTTTCTCACTAATCGAGATCGAGAAAAGATGGGGACAAGGTTAAAGTCCTCTGTTTGAAGACCATCTTGGCCTAGAATCAGGGACGAAAAATAGGATTTTGGTCCAAACCTATTCCGTTATTATTCCTAACCAAAAGCAGCTAGAAGAAGGTGTAGGAGGCCAAACCAAAGGCGGCTAGAGAACCAAACGAGAGAGTCTGGATCAACGAGAAAGGTGAATCCCGTGTGGGGGAAACTAAATTTTCTTTCTCAATCAAAACTCAATAGCCATCACATTAGCTAACTTACAAAGTCAAAATAATTCTTATGCATTACGAGAAATATTTGATTCATTTGACAAATTTATAAATGTTATAAAGAGGAATAGTAAGAAGAATAATTGCGAGTATATGAAAATATGTAGATAATAAATAAGTTACGATATTCATATTGAATCTTGACTGAATTTATAAATTAAGTAAGTGAAAAGACATAATAGATACACATACATGGTATTGGTAGCCACCTAAAATACTAAAGAAGCAATAAATGTATGTAGGAATTATGGTTTTCAACAACTCCACCTCACAAATAATTTATTTTCCTCCAAGAACATTTTCTTTTCATAGGACCCTTAGGTTGGGTATACACAAAGTCAATTAAATAGAATTATATGCAAGTTGACAAAAACAAAACGTATGGTTTTCAGCTTGGGCAATTTCATAGCGTTTTGTGCCACGTTTCATTTTTAAATTAAAAATTAAGTTGTACTCTCTTTATTCTGCATCGGGTTTGACTTTTTCATCGTTTTCCACTGTGCATGGTACTATTCTCCTTCCTACCCGTGATTTACATGAAAATGCCAATCCCGACTTTGTTACATACTTCAAATTTAAAGGCGTGTTTAAGTCACGTTATTTTAAAAGGATGTACTATAGAATAATAGATCGATGGTTAATGTGTAGTTGAAAAAGAAAGAATATTTATTGATGTGATGAAAAATGTACAGTTGAAAATGAAAATAAAAACTTTAATGTATACCAAATAGGGGATAAAACATATTTTTCACTTACACAACTTATAATCACTTTTTATCCATATGAGTATTACATCTATTTTCATTGCATACTTATTCTTCGTCCATTTTATAACTTACAATTACTTAAATTTTAATTAAAAACCGTGCCCCCACTTTAGAGCCGATTTGGTAGAGATTAAAATCGGATTAAAATTAAAAAATTAGTTGTTATTATTGGCTTTTATTAGACGAGTGAGACCCAATAACAATCATATTTTCAATTTTAATTATTATCAAACAGTCTCTTAATGAATCTGAAATATTAGTAATAAGTCAACAAAATAAAAATTGGAAATGTCCAATAAATGAAAGAAAACTTCCTACCTTGCTTTTACGATTCCTCGCTGGCAGTCAAAACTAAAACTAAAACTAAAAATAAAAAACAAATAAAATTCTATTTTTTTTTTTTTAAATACAAACAAATCCCAACAAGCATCCACAGGACTTGAATTCCACCCCTCTCTCTTTATTACCTCAATCAACACTCCCCACACCAAAGTCAACTCTTCTTTCTCTCTCGACTCGCGATGATCAATGACTGTTAGATAAATAGCTTCCTCCTCCTCCTCCCTTTTTCTCTTTCACATTCTCAAAAGACTCATTTTTAAGTAATGAAATGAAGTTTTGAACAGATTCAAGAATCCTTTTTTTTTTTTTATTTTCTTGATTTCAGTTTTTTTTACCCCTTTACCCGGTTGATTTAATGGGTAACGGAGTTGGGAAACTGAGCGTGTGTTTCACTGGAGCTGTAAACGCCGATGGAGCCCGTCGGCGGAGGAAGGATATGGCGATGATGATATCTGATCCGTTAGATGATCTGGGGCACTCTTTTTGCTACGTTCGACCCGAAGTGACGAGGCTTTCTTCATCGAAGGTGCATATGGAATACGAGGAAGCGTCTACGACGACGTTTAGGTCGATCTCCGGTGCCGCCGTTAGCGCCAACACGTCAACGCCGCTCTCTACGGCGTTTGTCGACCACTATTCGTATAATAGTATTGACCGCGCCTCTGCCTTTGAGAGTTCTACCTCCTTTGCTTCAATCCCTCTGCAAATCATCCCCAGAAATTCTGGCACCTACTCTGGCCCGTTGTTCAATAATACGGGCATCATTCCGAATTCGGGCCCTATGGAGCGTGGCTTCATGTCTGGCCCAATTGAGAGGGGATTCTTATCGGGCCCTCTCGATCGTGGGATCCTCTCGGGACCTCTCGAAAGGGGCAGCTCCGATCAGTTCCAGAGAAGCTATTCGCATGGGGGTTATGCGTTTCGGCGCAGATCGAGGAAAGGATCGCTGATTCGGGCCCTCAAAAGAGCTTTATCAAAGAGCATCACCAGAGGTCAAAACTCCATTGTTGCTCCGATTAAAGGCGTTGTTTCGATGAAGGAAAATGATTGGATGGTGGGTTCAGAGAAGCAAAATGAGCTAACAATCAGTAGTAGTGTGAATTTCAGCAGTGAGTGTAGCTTGGATGATGATTATTCATCGGAGAATCAGAATCTTCAGTGGGCTCAAGGAAAAGCCGGGGAAGATCGAGTTCATGTGGTGATCTCTGAGGAGCATGAATGGGTTTTTGTAGGAATTTATGATGGATTCAATGGCCCTGATGCACCTGATTATTTGTTATCCAATTTGTATTCATCTGTTCATAAAGAGCTCAAGGGTTTGTTATGGGATGACAATAATAAGACTGACAATTCATTGGTTTCTAATTCATCTGCTGCGACTGAGAATGGAAACTTGGAAGCTGATGATTTTGGTTCGACTAAGAGTTCTGATGTGGAGGTTTTACGGGATAGGACTAAGGATGGTTGTTCGAGATGTGTAGAGCAAGAGAATTATCCGAACGAAAATAAGGATTTGAATTCTGATTTGTGGTATAGGAAAAAACTGGGGAGGAATTTGAAGAGTAAGTATAAAGGAACAGCGAAGAAATGGGAGGAGAATCAGAGGAGGTGGAGATGTGAATGGGATAGGGAAAGATTGGAGCTTGATAGGAGACTAAAGGAGCAGCTGAACAAAAACAGATTGAATGGATCAAGGGCGGCTAATCACTCGGATGTGCTAAAAGCTCTTTCTCAAGCATTGAAGAAAACGGAGGATGCATATTTGGATCTTGCTGATAAGATGGTCATGGAGAATCCCGAGCTTTCTTTGATGGGCTCCTGTGTTCTTGTGATGTTGATGAAGGGAGAGGATGTTTATGTGATGAATGTGGGTGATAGTCGAGCAATTCTGGCTCAGAAGAAAGAACCAGATATTTGGAGCCAGGATTTGGAGAGAATCAATGAAGAAACATTACACGATCTCGAGTCGTTTGATGGTGATATGTCAAATTCTTTACCCAGCTTATCTGCTTTTCAACTCACCATGGATCATAGCACCTCTGTGGACGAGGTGAAAAGAAAAACTCTGGATTAAGTTCTTTCATACATCTGATTGTTTTAGTTTTTAATTGATCGTATAATAATCTATTTCCAGGAAGTTCAAAGAATTCGAAGTGAGCACTTGGACGATGCTTCTGCTGTGATCAATGACCGTGTAAAAGGTTCTTTAAAGGTCACTCGAGCTTTTGGTGCCGGTTTTCTCAAGCAGGTATGTCCTGCTATAGGATTTTTGCAGTCAACTTCTTGCAGTAGACAATGTAGATAAAACATAGTTAAAGTTAAACCCTGTGTTTGAGAAAAGTAGATTCCTCAATTGGCCACTGTAAGTTCTTCAATGAGTAAACATCAAAAGTGTGCAAACAAAGTATATGCTTACCCTTTCTGAGGTAGAGAAAAGTAGCTTTATTTTCTTTACATATTTGGGATGCTTGTTGACATCTCGACTGTCATATTTACCTGAAACTATTTTGCATTTCACTATCATGCATCATATAACTTATTCTGCCATTGATTCTGGTGGAAAGTAAGACTCGTCTTGTGGGATTCCATTCCTGATCCTGGGCCAGAGAGAAAAAGGATATCTTTAGTTTAAATAAAAAATGTCACTTGGTTTGTAGGATCTTTTCAGATGATGCAATTGGATTGGCAATTTCTAATTGGCTCGTTCGATAAGTGGATTGGACAAACATTACCTTGTGCTAACTTCCTCTAAAAACTCATCTGATAAGACAAAATACTCTCGGGGAAAAAATAAAACAGACCCAAAAGCAGTTCCTTAGCCTCAATACCCACTTTTGGCTTTTCGAAAGCCATTCCAAACAGGCCTGTAATACTGCTTATCACATATGAATAGTATGCTGAAACTCCTAAAGAGTCCTGAATAGTTAACACTTTTTCCATTGTCAAAATAGCGCATCGATTTTTGGGTATTATGTTTTAATTGTATTTCTATAGGAGAATCTTTGATGCCAACTATTTCCATAAGAAATGCTATTTTGTTCATGTTCTTTCAAAATTTCTTGTGCTTATATTACTCGTGTTTGTGCAGCCAAAATGGAATGATGCGCTCTTAGAGATGTTCAGAATTCACTATATAGGAACTTCTCCTTATATCAACTGTCTACCATCACTCTACCATCACCAATTAGGGCCAAGAGACAGGTTCTTGATATTGTCATCGGATGGACTCTATCAATACTTCACAAACGAAGAGGCTGTATCAGAAGTTGAACTCTTTCTCTCTTGGTCACCAGAAGGAGATCCTGCACAACATTTGGTTGAGGAATTGTTGTTCCGTGCAGCAAAAAAAGCTAGTAAGTTTTAGTGTCAGATTATATTGTTGTTTCATCATAGATGTCCTAACTGAAGTGGGGAAACTAAGATATCAAGCTTGTGAACATGTTTGATTTTCAGGTATGAATTTTCAAGAATTGCTCGAAATACCACAAGGGGATCGACGTCGCTACCATGACGACGTTTCAATAATTGTTATTTCTTTGGAGGGAAGAATATGGAGATCATGTGTATAATTAGGAAAAAAAAATAATAAAAAGATTATGATTCAAAAAATCTGTCGACAACCCATTTTTGATGTTCTTTTCCTAATCACCTATTGAAACATGACAACAGTTTTCTTAGGATAAGTGAAAACTTTGTACTAGGTGATGAGGATTGTAAAGGTGAAAACTGCTCATCGGTTATAATCTGCCATAGAAAAATTGTAAGTTTTCCAAATAAATGAAATGCCTATGGAAGAAATTTTGCTCTGCAACTTCATTTTCAGTATTTTTACTGCTCACATTTCAGCTTTTAGTGGAATTGTCGTAGTTTTAGTACTTGAATGTTGATCATCTGTGTATGCTTTGCTCATTTTATGATTGCTTCAGAAGTAGGCTTAATCTTTGAATTATTTGTCGGGCTCTGTTGTCGCTTTTCGTGCAGAAACTAGGAATTGCATTGAAAGGCCAATTGGGGTGAGGGGTCTATGTAATAATAACTTATTCTAACTTCTAACTATTCGAGAAAATGAGTAGTAAATGAAATGTAGGTGGGAAGGTTGGGGTATCAGCAATACAAAAATCCTGTCATCTTGTCATTAATATTTCACCAACAATTCAGATATGCTTTGCTAAATTTATTTCATTTGGCTACATGATATATGAAACAGAATTCAAAATGCCTTTAATGGCTGAAATTCCATCGAGTCAAGGGAAAAATAATTATTATTATTCATTTTATGAGATATTAGATATTTTCTAATGGAGATTTTTTTTTTTTCTTTTTTTAATAATGATGGATGAAAGTGTAGAATGTTTAAATTGTGACCCAATTCCATTGGGAATTAGTGTTTTGTTGAAAAAGGCTTTAAAGAGATCAAAATATGGATAACGAAATTTTGGGGCAAGAGATTGGGTTTACAAGAAATCAATTTTGGGCGCCAGGGCCAATTGGATTGGAACAGAGATTAAGCGTCTGAGTGCTAGGATGAAGCGCTGCCCACGGCTTGCATATCGCGAACTTGGGCGCTCGAGTGCCGCGTGCAACTCGAGATTTGGTGTTATCTGACACACGACTTGTTTTGTGATTTGACGATTTTTATGATACTCTTTACATCTAAAACATTATAATTAGGGTTTTACATGTACTCTATATATAATTGGGTCTTCATTATAATAGAACACGAGTTGGAAATACAAAATCATTATATTCTCTCATCATATATTGAATCATCCTCCTCTGCATCACTGCATGCGACTTTTTCCACGTAAATTATTGTGTTCTCGTGTTTGTGATTGTTTACTTTCATATTACCATATTTTTCTTTTCTTTCCCATAACATAAAATTTAAAGTAGTTATATTTTAAACACGCAACAAGTGAATATTATTGTTAAGAGTCCTCAATCTTCCAAAATATACCAAGTCCTCAACTTTCAATTTATGATAATTGGATCCCCAAGATTTTGAATTTGTAGCATTTGGGTTCTCGATAGATGGTTTTGTCCTCAATCTTTCATTCACGAGACTTATTAGTCTTTTGAAGGGTAAAATGATAATACTGAATTTTAATTAATAAACAATAAAATAGAGGAGAAGAAAAATAGGAAAAGAAAAGCTACGTATATTGCTGCTCGTGCCTCGACTTTTCGACTCGATTTTTGACGTAATTTTTTACTAAACACTTGGATTGGAGGAGGATATTTACATTTTTAGTATTTAGGTTGAATTCATTTTATTCAATATGTATAATATGCATGTATTCAACATGTATTTAGATTTAATTTGATCATGATATAATCTATTCAAAAGGTTCTAAATATTTTTAATTTATATTGTTTTATTGTAATAGAATTTAACCCCACGACCATTGATCAAACTTCAATCAACTTAAAGCTTTTCAAATCTCCCTTTTTAATGTAACTGAAATTGGTCCAAATTGAAAAAACTCTCAACCATTGTACCTATAAAAAAATTGTCCAACAAAAGAATAATTGGATCTAACTTGAATGGGACTCAGTTCCAAACCAATCAACCCAACTCAAATGAAACCAACCCGAGTTTAGTAAGTTTGGAATGGGTTGAGTTTCAACCGAGAATAGGTTGTTTCGGTTTGAATTATTGACAAACTGAACATGTTGGATTGTGTTTGTGTTGGACTCAAAACCAATCCAATCAAACCCACGCCCAACCCTACGTGCGATTTTTTGTAACATCAATATCCAACCCCCATGTTAGCGGTGGCAATGGGTCGAGCCAAGCTAGCTTTGCCCATGTACCCACTAGCTCGACTCATTCAAACACGAGTCGAGCACGAGATGAGCCCAAGAGCTCAATTTTCTTATTCTTTTTTTTTTGTTTTTCACTTTTTTGTTCACAGTTTTTACAAGCTCGTAGGCTCGTGAACTTTGGACTCATGGGCCACTCCCACGAGCCGAGCCTTGCTAGGCTCGTCTCGAAACGAGCCCAAACTTCTACGAGTCAAACCGGCGAGTTACTCAATCCTTTTGCCACCCTTACCCATGTCGGCCCTGGTCGTGCTCTCTTCCTATATCCATACTCCAACCACTTTCATGGATGGGATGGGGTAAGGGCGAGATTGAACGCGATTGATGGTAGTGGGGGGTAGGATTGGGGTTGGGGTTGGGGGAGCGTCTCATGCTTTTCTTTTTTCATTTTTTAGTATCTCATTAAAGAATAATACGTGTGGATTAGGGAAAAATCATAAATTTAGATGGCAGATTCAAAGAATGAAAGAACTCGATTTCAATTATGCAACATTGGAACTCCTTCCTCTGTCCCATCATTCCCCCCCACAGCAACTTCCAGGAAACAAGAAGGGTAATTGTTCTAATAATTAGCTTCATTCTTAAAGTTGATTGTGGCAATAAAATCAACTAATCCTTATTTGATGTGACAAGGCAAGTGTCGACCATTTTAAACCTAAAAGGATCCACTCTTTGTTCCATGAGGGTAAGCAATAAAATATGGAAATTCTCAGTACCCACATTTGAGTCGTTTAACTCCGACCTCGAGGAGGGTATTCGACCATTGTACCCCTATATTGTCGGGCAAGAGTTCAACTAGATTCACCGTTTCTTTGATGTTTTAGGTATTGATGATAACCAAATCTGACCGAGCTCGAGGA
>CAIGRS010236737.1:0-10152 GCA_903798395.1 Fraxinus floribunda | reverse complement strand
TTATTTTAAGACTATTTTAATATTTCTTGATTGATTTTGCATTCTCATTGAACCATTTGATTGCTTGATCACCACTTAAATAGTAAGCCGTTTGTTGTAGTGTAAGAATATTCACAATAAGTCTAGAACGCGACAAAATCAACACATGGACAATAAATATTAAGAATAATATTTATGACATGTACAATCATGTGTGATAAATCATATGAATCAATGCATATTTTTCATATAAATTCGGACTATAAATAAAATCGAGTCGTGTTAAACATAAGTATAATATATCTTGAAAAAAAAATATTAAATAATAATGGATTATCAATTGTCTTAAATGCATGAATTTACTAGATTACGAATTAAGAATTAAATTGAATGACGATATGGGGATTCACAATTCCAATACAAATATTTACATGTTAAATAAATACTTCATTTGTGTTGTTAGTTTAGAATTAATATAGATTACATATAAACCATCTCTTTTGATGAATTTAATAGTAGTTATTGAACTNTGAATGACGATATGGGGATTCACAATTCCAATACAAATATTTACATGTTAAATAAATACTTCATTTGTGTTGTTAGTTTAGAATTAATATAGATTACATATAAACCATCTCTTTTGATGAATTTAATAGTAGTTATTGAACTACAAATTAGACTTTATTCCTCGTAAGAACGGTACCCTTTACTCACAAATCTTATTACTTATACAACGATCCCGTAAGCTTGCGGGTTTCATGCGATCATTATTCCATAATAGGAATCACTCAAACCTAATACCTAAGCTCATGGAAATAAATTTATGGTATGAAATTGAAATGTTAAAGTTAATGTCACATTTTTCTTAATTTTCAAACAATCTGAATTGAAGAAACGGAAGATGTGATTTCTGTGGTTCTTGGATCATTGTTCTCTAAGCATACGCCATGAGGATCTTCTCTCACTAGCAATGCGAGAACATTGAGTGAACTCCATGTTTTGATCACGTTGTTGCTTGAATCCCCAAGGGTGACTGCAAAGACGGCATCAAATCCACCAGCACCAGGCACACCAGTCAATAGAACTCCTTCCATGTTCATTGTGGTGTCCAGAAGCCGGGTTTGTGACTCTGGCTCTATCTGCAAATGGAAGTCATGGTAAACTAAAAAATAAAAAATGCCAAGGGAGGTAGCACAGGACAATGATAAACATGACTTTTATTGAATGTCCAATGCGATCTAATTCTTCCTACCAAACATAATGCCCCTAAGATTTTCGCTGTAAAGTAACATAGGGTGAGAGACACGGCTGTGATTCACATTTGGCTTTTGGCTCTTTTGTAAGAGAAGGTCCCATGGGATTGGAGCCCGGGGTATAATTCAACGTTGCACATACATACCCTTTCTCTTACAATGAGTGGGGACGGGGACGGGGACAGGAACAGGAACACCTTGTCCCCATGAAACCAGGAAACAACACCTTGACTCCCTGAAAGCATTAAATTGAAATACCAGTTTCTTCTTTCACCAAAAACAGCTACTGAGTAGAATTAGTTGTCATAAACTATCGATGGAGGGAACCTCAAACCATCAGATTTTAAATTTTTTTAACTAAATGTTCAACACATAAATTGATGTGGAAGTTTCAAATGTAGCTAACCTATGCACCAATGCAAATGAAAATTAACTTGAACCAGAGAAAACTAGAGACGTGGGCGCGCACAGAAAAGTTTCCACTTGAATAAAAGAGAACTCACAGGAATTCCAGCAGCTTCTCCCATCTTGCGCATGTTATACCGGATCGCAAGCATTGCATCTCTAGCTCCTAACAATGCTCTAACAACTTCTACTTGGCTTGGCTCACTGGCCTTCTCATTCCACTGTTAATCACCAAAAGTTCAATTAAAACATTCCAACATATACACGAGGATATCTGTGCCCGTATCAGAATGAAAAGGTCAATCTATGCACCATTGCTTCAACCTTCAGGTAATATTTTCAGATGTGACTCATTAAACAGGTGCTTATAGAGAGTTCGAACCATTCATTTGCAAGGGGTATGCCCCTATTGGATACATTCTATACAAAGGGGTATGCCCCCATTATGTTCTACAGTATTTCTAGTTTCTGTTAATAAAATACAAATGTTTAATTAAATAATCGCCCAACCAAAGAAAAGAAAGGAATAAATGAAAGAAAAAAAAGAAAATCCTATTAAAATTTTCAGTTTACCAGTATTGGAGCATCTCCATGAGATTCTCTATTTTTAAATAGCATACTCCACAATTCAAAGAGCAATTATAAATTTAGAGGAAAAAAAAATGTTAAGTACTCCATCAGACTCTTTATATTTAATACTTAATTTTACTACTTCCAAAAATTATTTATAATTTTTCCGTCTCTTTTATTTTCACCAGCTTTCTTTCAAATTATTATATTATTTCCCTCTATTGAAAATTGAAATACTTTGAATTTGAATGTATTTAATTATAAGGAATGAGTTTGGTTATTGGAGCATACTTTTAAGAGTTGATTCTTTAAAATAAAGAGTGTCTTCTGCTTAAAGAGTCTATTGAAAATACCCTTAGTTGATTCAAAGCATTGTTCAATTCCAGTGACTAGCAATCTTCTAGTTACACAAATTCTCCGTACGTAATCCTAACTCATTTTATATCCCTCAAATGGTAATAGATTCTTTAACATTATCCTTCAAATAAAAAATTAAAAAAAAAATTGAGCTTACATGTATGTTGTATCTATTGAGAATCATATCAGGTACTACTAGCGAATTCCAAGCAGTGCCTATTTAGTTAGGAATAAATTTATATAAGTAGCAGTGTTCCAAAAGGTGTAAAGTGTAGCTAGACATGGAAGCCAAACTTCAAACTTTACGAACTTAGGCAAGACTTAGGCATAAAAAAGCGTTACTTATTTTTATTATTATTTTAAATACTTAATTGTTATTAATATTATTCAATAATTAAATTAATAAATATCAAACATCTAAAATTATATAATATTATATTTACTTAATAATTCCTATAATTAGTCAATTATACAATTTTTAAGTTTTCGAAATGTAAAAACTAAATTTAACAAATTTATAAAAACTTCATACATTGTCCAACAATATGATAAATTTCAAAATCATAATCATATATATATATATATATATATATATATACTTTATCGAATAAAGTATTTTGAGTTTTGTATAGATAAAGTTATTTAAAAACTTGAAACTAAAGTGTGAGAATAAAGGCCTTTCAAAAAAAAATGAAAAAAAAAAACTCAATAAACTAAAGTCAAATAAAAGGATTTAAAAAAAGAAAAAAATTAAAAAATTAATAAAGCACGCCTAGGCGTGGCGCGTATTAAGCGGTCAACTGCGCACATTAAGCAGTAGCAGTTGACTGCATAATTCGCGCTTACTTCCATGACGACTAGGCGCGCTTTTTAGACATTGATACGTAGCAAGAATCAAGAGAGAAAGAAGGTTCTGTTATATTATCTTCATGAATCATAGAAGTTTCTATAGCATGCATTTCTTGAGGGTTCTATTTACATACCAGAAAATGTGCATTACATAAACTCATACCAAGGGAGCAAGTGTTCCCATTATAGCTAACAGATAAGAAGTGTATATTTAAAGAGAAGGAATTGCTATAACATCTTTTGCCTCGTAGCTTTAATAAATGAAATTATGATACCTTCTCAGGAGTAAGATTGCTGCAGCTATTGATGACACTTGTATAAACATCACTATTTTTCTCTGCCAATTTGCTTAGGGTGTTGAGGTGCATTTCGAGTGCAGAATTTGCTTCTGACAACTTCTTCCATGTTTCTAGAGAGTTTTGAGGATCAGATTTTTGCCACTTCTTTACAGCACCAACCATTGACGGCGTCGATGATCCTCCAGCTCCCGGTTCTCCAAGTAACTGCACGTATACCATGGTCCATGATTACTTCAAGGTCAAAAGAGAGAATGAACAAATATTTATATACTGCATACTCCAGTTCCTTGCACACCGACCAAGCGTTTGTGCTGTCCACCTATTAAAATATGATGCAAAATGTACCGCAAGAGAGTGATATATCAATTGACAGGCAAGTGGAAAAATGGGAGGGGACACTTCATTTTCTTCAGCATAATTGGAGGAACAAGATCAAGAGCATTTGGAAGTTGAAGATTTTAGGTCCCGTTTGGTTTGCGTTTCAGTTTTCAGTTTTCAATTTCGAATTTCGAATTCATTTTCAGTTTTCTATTTTGAAGGTCTAATAATAATAACTGATAGACAGAGAAATGATAGGAGACTAAATGTAATAGAAACTTTTTAAACGGAAATAATTGTGCGCATCTCAACTCGTACATATTAAAATAGCATTACAGGGCATGCATGTAGGACTTACAAGAGTCATCATGGGAGGCAGTGAAAATTTAGTTCTCTCATGATTCCAGTTGGCTTTTAGGACATTCTTGATGGCCTCTTCTATTATAATCCCTCCCTGTAAATAACAAATGAATGATAAAAACAAGAGCTAAAGACAGTTCATGATTTTTTTTCGAATTTCATTTTACAGCAGAGTATGTTATTATGTGATGAGTAAATTGACTCGGTTTATCTCAGAGAGAGCTGAACATAAATATGCACCACATTGTCTATCGCCCCTGAACGTAGGCAACCCTCAGTAGTTGTTCCCTATATGGTGGAAAGATAGAAAATGACAATGACCTTTTCAGAAATAAGTTTGAATTGATCTCAGCAAAGAAGGACATAATGCATTTGCGAAATGAAACCCAACAGGGCATTTTCAATGTGCCCTTTGTGAAGACTTAAGAACATGATCTTCTTGGTTATGTGCTGCATAGAATCTAAAAACATATAAAAACTATTTTATGAGTCAGGACACTAATGAAGAACCTGGTAATCAATTGCTAGAATTATTATTTAAATGCGGTCATTTCATGCAACATTAACCTTCATTACGAATCTGGACACCAGATATGATGCATCTTATTACAACATGGAACGACCCAGTTTTGTATTCTTCCCCTCGAAGAGCAAAGAGCTTTAAACACCTTTCCCTTCTTTCTATATTCCCTTATGGTTTACTCTCCGAACAGTAAAGCACATAATGTTTTTTTTTTTTCAATTGCTGTTGTCAATTCAAAGATTTTTTTACCCATCATACTGGTTAACTATAATCCATCACACCCCAGAAATTTGTGATGTGCTATTCAACTCAATGGTCTGTTGGTTCTCACTCTACACTTACTTTTTAGTTGCTCAGTATTCAGCATGTCAGCATACCAAACTACAGCATAGGTAAAGAAACAAAGCACTTAGTACAGTTGCACAAAATGTTGAAATCTTCTTCAGTGGAACCAACCACCAAATTACGAACAAAACATGTCAACTCTTAGTCTTTCCATGTGACTGAGAGTTATCTACTCTGAACTTACTATATTGGCATGATGGTCCAGTTGCCAATTGGATGATAAATCTTCAGCAGACTGTAAGATATACATGAAATCTATCCTTTGAAGATATTTGTATTTCTTCCTACAGGTTTCGGCATCTTATTACGTCGACTCAATTTGTTATCTCTCTTCATTTCCTTAACCACATCAAAACCTACCAACTTGTAAAGCTCTCATTGGGTATAACCTTATGATTTCAGCAAAACCACCTTCCTGGGCAATGATAGATATCTATTCGACTGACTTTTGCTTACTCCTAAAAGTTAATAAGTGAGAAGCTTTCTTTTTGAAACACGTATTCATTAACATCAAAGCAAAAGTCATCTCAAAATAATGGAATATAGAGTTACTTCTTCATTTTGATGTCTAAATCCAAAACTTCCAAATATAAGATAGAGGATGTATTTATGGTTTTGTACTAGACAGGAAGCTATAGTAGGATACCTGAGCGGGTGAAAGCACTTCTGGAGAAAACCGAACATACCGTTGGCTGCCGTAAACGGCAGAACTAACATCAAAACCACTGCCAACTTTACCTTGTGCAATACAGTGAGCAGTTTGAGCAATCACGTGCACAATATCCAGTTCCCTAGCATCTTTATTTTCTTCAATTAGACCTTTAGTCGAGGAAAGGTTGAGAAGTCCAAGGTAATGAAGTAAAGCAGCAACAACTGCAGTTGTCATGGCTGCTGATGATCCCAAGCCAGTTTTTGCAACTTCAGGCTTGCTATTTTGTCCACTTGATTCTTCTGCATTGAAGGTAATTGAAGCAAAGGGTGGAAGGGAAGCCAGTGATTCTGGAGACAGTGGAAGGCCGAGTGCTTCAATCTGTGAAAACAGAGTAGTGATATTCTCATAGTTGATTATCTAGAAATAATACAGGTTCAAGTGTCTGTATGATAGTCTTCATAAGTACATATACATCAAGATGTGTATGTACCTGTGTGTGACACATGCACATGTATATACCCATCAAGCATGGATTTTATTTAGCATGGCGAAAACTATTGAAAATTGAATAGTATAACTAGACAAATGTCTCAAAATCTCAATGTTATACATGTTTTTGTACATATATCTTGTATGGATCTTATTTAGCATGCACACAAGCATATGACTATGACAAAGTATCTTGTTCTTCTCTTATGACAAGCAACTTGAATAATATGAAACTTCTGCTGCCATTTCATTTTTCTTTATTGTGCAATTTTCCCAAGACTAGAATACTTCATTATAACAAATGCTATGCTGTCCTAACTAACAGAATAATCGCAACACTTAAAAAGTCAATTTTGCTTTTTGGAAGTTACCTAGTATGTATCACAATCTTATAAAAAAACATTCTGGAGTCGTTAAAAATAAAACTGTATGGTAAATAAAATATAAAAATTTATAGTCCCCCCACACATAGGTAATAGCATAACTGAATATATTGGAAATACATCCATAAACTAAATTGCCTCATTTCTTTAAAAGTTAAACAAAGAATTTTTTTGTTTAAACTTTCTACAAAGGAAAAAGACAGAAAGACAGAAATTTCATCTTTATATTCAATTTTCCAAATGTTAAATACTCCTGTTTGCACCATTTGTCCATTTTGTTTGCCTCTTTTTGGTGTGCTGCATGGCTGAGGTTGTGACAATAAGGTTTCACAAATGAAGAGTTCTCAGATTCATAGGCCGTATCATGTAGCCCATCTTGTCAAAATATTCTGTAGCTTTTAATGGAACAAGAAAAAGGTCTGATTATCACATGCTACAAGAAGTTTGTGCTAGACAAAAGTCACGAAAAAAACATCAGCAGATATAGGATAATTGTAATTCTGAATCAAGGTGACAAATGTTTGTATGACTAAAGACTGCTCCTACACCCTTGCATATGGATGAAAACAAGATTCAAGCATACAAATGCTTGCACATCTTTTCATAATAAAGTGCTGCAATATAGTTTGGCCAACTATAGGCTCTTGTCCAATAAGTGTACACGGCTTTGAACAAGTAGCAGAATAATATCCAGATTTGCCTAACTTTTGAAATAATATCATGACATTATTCGAAGCAACGTGTAACTAAACATAAACTGTGGAGGTGGTCAAAAGTGAAAGAGCAGATGAAAATTTTCCACTGTGTGCATCTACAGAATAGAAATTAAATTTTCTAGAAGAATCAGAACAGATGGAATACCTGATTCCGATATGAATAAAATTCATTGCAACCTAATATTGTAATGTCAAGACCTGCACGACTAATCCAGTTGAGACATTAGAATTTTTGAGATTATTTTATCTACAGAGAGAAATATTAACATGTCAATTATCAGACATTAACCTCGCAAAAGAAGTTTTTGCAATGTTTCCTGCTTATGATTGTCAAATGTAGCATATGCTGCTGCTACTGTGTATTGCACTGCATACTCTACAAATGGATTCCTCGATGGACTGAAATTAGATATCAGCATCAGAACTTCACATCTAAAAGTAATTGGGCAAAGTTTTTTTTTTTTTTTTCATTTGATTAAAAGAATGTCAAGCTATTGGCAAAAATAGAGTGCGTTTGATGCCCAATTACCAGCATGATCAAAGAAGTGAAGCAGATGAAAGAGGAAAATAATTTTTGTACAAATTTGTGCTTACCTTGAAGAAACACACTGAAGTGTTAAATGCTTAAGTGACATTTTGTACATAGTTTCTCTTGCCATTTGAGGAGAAGTTAGTTTCACATCTGCCCAAGCCTGAAATGTGATGAAGAGATCTGTGACATAATACACTAGAAGGACATAATTATCTCGTAGGGATTGATCCAGATAATCTCAAGCACTAAAGAATCTCGAATGTTTAATCAAATCAACAGAAAGTAATCTCTGATCATGTGAGCATAAACTTTTATAAGAAACACATTTAAGGATCACGCTAATAATTTGTCCTGCTAAACCTTGCAGTATCTTCCGCTTGTGTTTGAACTTCTCTCACTCTACAATAGTATAATGGTAGGGCTTTTGATGTGTTCATGAGACCCCCAAAACACTAAAGAAGATGGACTGAAATTAGTAGATCGACAATATTTTTCCAGACTCCACTGGAAGCCACAAGCTCAAACATATCTAGTAAAACTAAATTTTTTTTGAACACAACGAATTGACATATACTGTTAAAATAAGAAGATAAAAGAACCTCATGTTCACACAAGAGGGAGGGGGTCATAAAGGAAACTTCCCTAACCCAAATACACAAGTAAACATTAGGACATATAAATCTTTAAGCAATTAAAGTAAACGAAACTGCATCTGTAAGTAAATCCAGACATTATATACCCCATAATCATGGCAATATCCCAAAATTCATTCAGCCCATTAGAATTGGTTTTAACCATCTCTCATAAGGAAACCAATCGGTATCTAGTGAGGCAAGGTTAAACCGCATTCAACCACCGTCGTTTGAATGACCCAATGCCAAGGCTAAAGAGCAGCATTGTTGCTTCCAACGCAGCTCAAAACAAAGACGATTATTTGAGGCCTAAGAACAGTTCCGTATAGCAATGTACAAGGAAAATATTCTCCTATTGTCCACCATGACCAGAATTCGACTCTGGTACTATGTTACATGCAAAGCTGGACCATTGTATGATTTGACACTTGATGTCTAATCAGAAAGAGAATGTTCCCAAAAAATATTATCTAACTAACAATCTATGGATTAAAAAACGAAATTTTAAAAGAATCCAAAATTCATTTATAAAAAGAAAGAAGATAAATATGTGTATATTAAGTCATACGCACCCATGCCCAACTTTCAGGTTTGACTTCCTCATAAAGTGGCTTCACAATTGCATAAAAGCGAGCATTTGTACTAAGCACAATTCCAGCATTAGGTCTCTCCAAAACAAGATAACCCCCAGTCATCAAAACCTTTCCAGGAGCAGAAGCAACTCTATCAACCATTAAAAGTAGTTAATTAATACAAGAATTCCCATTGCCTGGCAATGTCTTAGATTTGGAGAAAAAAAAATGGATATAGGAAAATATATATATTAAAAAATATTAAAAATGAACTTACACAGCCATTTATCTAGGATTTTTAATCTGATGATCCAACAGTGCCTTCAAGTTCAACTGAGTAGAACCGAAATTAAATGTCAATAGATACCACTGTGATAAAAAACTGATATCGATTTCTAAATTCAACTGAGCTGGAAGTAATGTCCCAATTGAAAATCGATTAGACTATAAATGATAATAAAATCTGGTAGATAATCAACGAAACTGAATTTGCTTAATACAGACAATTTCAAGCATAAATAATCGAGTTTGCAATATATAGATTAGAGTGAGAGTAGGTTTTACCGGGCTGATGATGCAGAGTATTCGCAGAGTTGAATCCAAGTGAAGGCGATGTCAACAATGCACAAGGTGGGTGGCTAATTCAATCAGTCAGCCTTTTTGTGCTTAAAATTTTGACGTTTAGACTTCAAACTTGTATCACTTATGACCGGACCATTTCACTTGCGAAATATAATAAAAAATAAATAAAAATTGTCACAAATGAATATGTATAAGGGTGTTTGGTCTTGATTGAAAACACATTATAAAGTTCTATTTTAGGTATTATGTTTTGTGTGGTCAGAAGCAATTCCCTCTTGCCATTGATGTCGACTCGATTTGATTCTTATTGCATATTGTGATTGTTGGATGAAA
>CAIGRS010236730.1:0-17379 GCA_903798395.1 Fraxinus floribunda | reverse complement strand
AAAAAAAAAAGTAGAAAAGAAAAAAAAATGACATGACATCCACCTAAGTGGAAAATATAAAAATGACCGAAAACTGAAAAGAGTTAAACACAAGTAAGAAAATGATAGTTGATCTTCTACTTTCACCACTACCATAAACCCAATACCTACATAATACCACGACGACTACCAGCACCACCGTCAAGATCCCACCACCCACCGCCACCAAGATCTACATATACATATGAAAATAACGAGGTTCGATCCAACTAATACCTAGGGAAGAATAGGTGTGATATGCGGGATTAAAACATGCAACAAGTCACAAATTATTGTATCTAGATGAAATTTAATCAAATTAGACCCTAACAGTCAATTAAGTATACATGATCAAAACAGTAAAGTAAATCAACATCTCGATTTTCTTACGAAGGAAAATCCATTGAAAAACTCTTTAAGAGACACTCCTTGCCAGTAAAAAAATTCACTAGAAAAGATTTGCCTTACAGAATTGATCGAAATACAACTAAACATTAGAAGAGTCTGACTTCCAACCTGTAATTACTGAAAAACTCCTTGGTTGTACACCCCAAGACTAGCTCCACAACCTTTGGAATTCTTTTCCCCTCGTGGATCACCAATAATGAACTCGTTCTTCACAAATTGGAACTCCAGTCACATCTCCAAATCTTCAGAACCTTGAAAGCTATTGGTAAAGGCTTTTTTGGTACTGATATTTTGATCCTGTGGTTGAGTCAAGAGAATTACGAATTACGTATTTAATCATTAATAAAGTGTTCTCTTAAATGAAATAGGTTCAATACATGTTTTGGACAAATATGCCTTGGATATTTATAATATAGAGTGTTGTAGGTTGTTTGGGATTATAATAAAAAGGAGAAAATTGTGAATTAGGGTTTCGATACGTAATACGATTGCTCGAGCGGTCTTGCTTTGATTAAACCGCTTGAAAGGTCTGTGGCAGTCAGCGAACAATTTTAACACCTTCTTGATATTTTTGTTCTGTCTTTGATTCCTTTAAAACACACTCCTAGTCTCTTGACAACTTAACCTTAATTACAACTCGATTAAATGATATTCTGGACATGGAACATGCCAATACTTTAGATCTAACAAACTCCCCCTTGACATTCCGTTAAAAAAAGAAACCATTTATTTCAAAATCAAACAATGACCACAACCTAATTCTTATCAACCCAAAGACTCAATCCCCAAAACTGCATCTCAATTGCTTGTCATATGTTTCCTGAAACATAACAACTCAAACAATACCTAGTGTAAAAGCATGAGAAAACTAATAATAAAGTAAATAAAGTACCTAACTAAGTTATATATACAACGCAAGTAAACACATGTAATACCATGTGCATCAATAACTTAACATCTAAATATAACACCAAAATAGCCGAAACATCTAAATATGATATCAATATTATATAAAGCACAAAACACAATATCAATATTAAAATCCCAAATGTCTGCTAGTCAAATATCAAAATACTCAACTACCACTCTCCCTATATCAAACTACTAACCCCTTGAAATAAATATACCACTTCCCCTTTTTGTCAATAATAACTAAGGGAGTAATCTAGCTAGCCAAGTTAACGAACTAGCAACATTTTGAATGCAATATTTACGCACATGTTGATTGAAGAACCAAGGAGCATATGTAATGAGAGAATGGTGATTTTTTTCTTCATTAAAGATAACACTTTTTCATGGATTTTTAAATGGAACACCATGACATGAATTTTTAAATTTATCATCATTACATGAAAAAAACAAATCACGTGATAGCACGACAAAGCATTTGATCACTTATACCAATATAATTCATGAACGATGAAATCTTTCCACACAACTCATTTTAAACTTTTATTGAGTACAATGTATAAGAAATCTATGTGTGAAAAGTGCCACCAATATCTTGTAAACAAGACTCAAAATCTTAATTTTGTGAGAATCAAGATAACATGTTTAATGATATCACTTCAAAGTGTTTTAACATCAAAACCATTTTTTCCTTTTTTTTAAAAAGATAATACAAAAAATGAGAGAGAAAAAATAAATTAAAGTGCATGTATGAATATGTAGACACAATGGACTTGCAAATGCATGTCCCTTTAGACTCACTTAAGGAAGTACATAGACACTCTTACCTTGAAGAGTAATGTAAGCAACATCGAAATTCAATTTTATCCAAACCTTCCTAAAAGAAGAGGTTATCTTAGTTAAGTAACTCATCATTTCAGTCAAGTGACTATTTGATTAGTTAAAAACCTAACATGAGTAGTGATGTCCTATTTGTGGTTCCTAACCAAGAGCTTGCGGCATGTTTGTTCAATTATGAGATGTTGTCAAGCTTCTTAAGTCCACTTGAAAAATAGCGAAGTTGTGCATTAGATTTCTCAAGATCACCCACGAGAGTCGTAACCTTATTTTTAGGAACTTCGTCTCAATCTTCAACTTATTCACACAACTAGTTGACTTCTCAAGTTTGACCACTAGTCTCTTATTCTCTACTTAAGATCACACAGTTTCTTGAAGGCGTACCTATTAGCCTTTTCAATTTAAGAATTATCTTAAACAACTGGTCATTTGCCTCTTAGATATCACCTTTATCTACTAATTCTTCTCGTGAAGAGTCTAATTACTCTTTGTCCTCAACTTTCTCTTCCTCCTCCACATGTTCACTCGTAACTACAGAAACAAATGCCATTTAGTTCAAACCCTCCTCAAAATTGGAATTCTCACTTTGATTATCAAAGTTGGATTCATCATTAGTAAGAGAGATATTCATAGCCTTACCTAGGGTTTTCATATAACTTGAGCACTCATCTCTATTATGTCCAAACCCCACACTTACGACACCTAATAGATTGAGATCTCTTCTTTATATCCCTAGTATCCCTTTTCTCTCTTTTCTTATTCCTGTATTTATTAGAATCGCCCTTAAACTTCTCAAAAGGTCTCTTATTGTTTATAAATAGTTTTTCTTTGAATTTCTTAATAAAGTAAGCAACCTATTCATCTTTTAAAGTGTTATTATCAGTCTTATCACTAGTCTCTTCCTTAAAAGTGATGAGGGCTAAAGACTTTTATTTTTCTTAGAGTAGGGTAGGCTGAGTTCGTATGTTTGGAAGGAACCTTCGAGTTCTTTTATTCTATCCTGATCTAGGTCTTTTCTTTTCTCAATCATTGTAAATTTAGGTCTATTGATGTCCGACCTCCGAGGTTGGTTAAGTTGGGATTATTGTAGAAGGAGAATAGGTCTTTACCTGAGGTCGTCTCAGTTGTTACCCTTTGAGGTCAGTTATTGAGGTCAGCTCGGCTAATGTTTTGCTTGCACGAGAAGTTTATATAGTTTATCGATATTGGATGAAGCATAATGATTGAAAATCACTGACGAAATGTATTGATATCCAATCAGCTGAAGGCATATGTAAAGTTCTGACGTCAGAGCCCATATAATCCGCCAATCAAGTGATTAAGCTCTCTTCTACAAGTAATTCATTAATTATTGGGGATCACTTGCAGGATTAATTCATGATGGTCGACATTCCGAGCTTATTAGCCAATTCAATTAGGACAACTAATGTACCTCTTCAGCTCGGTACGACAGCAGGCTAGACATGAAGGGCAGGATACATGCACATTTATTAATATAAATAGGGGATTAAAGCGAGGGGGAGAAAAAAAGAGAATTTTCCTCTGAAGACATTATAACGTCTCATTGTATCTTTTAATCGTATTTCAAATATTTCCTATATTAGAATAACAATTATCTTGATTATGATCTTTCACCATGATTGGAACCATATCATCTATTAAGTTGGCTTGTAAATTGTTAAAACAAATTTCAACGTCAACAGTTTGGCGCTAGAAGGAGGGCCTCTGACTTGAAAATATTATGATAGATGAATTATCAGCATCCGGGAATCAATTCCATACTCATCCTGAACATACTAGCCATCTACAAAGTACAAGGCGAGGATGAGGTCAAACTAATACTATCAATCCTCAGATGATTGCAATGAGAGAAGCCATTGAAAAACTGGCAAATATCGTCATAGATTGGAGCAAAATCAAGCTCCCGCCCTACTGCAGGATACGGAGGTCGAATCCCCACAAAGGGAAAAGGCAAACGACCTCCGACTAGAAGGACCCTCCAGTTCTTAGGAGAAGAATCTTCCAAAGGTCGAACCGAAGAAATCAGAAGTTCTCGTGTAACCGCAAGACCAACTGCAAGGAAAACCAACAATGTGTTTAATAGATTGGGCTCTCAATAGTCTCTCACGCCTCCAAGCATGGACAAAAAATCCTATGCTGGCGCTCAACAGAACGGCTAGGACCTGAAATAAGCGCCTTAAGGAAACATATCACTGACCTGGAAGCTAAAAACAAGGAAAGTATGGAGGAATACCTCACAAAATGGCACTCTCCTTTCACTGAGGATATTCTTACTTAACTTCTACTCGAAAAGTTGAAGATGCCACATCTAACTGGATATGATGGAGAAGGGGACCCCCTCAGTCACTTGGATAAGTACACTTCATGGATGGAGCTTCAAAGAGCGGGAGATGCCATAATGTGCAGCGCATTCCTGTTTACCTTGGGAGATAAGGCCCTAAGATGGTTCAGGAGGCTCCATCAGAGATCCATTAAAAGTTAGTGCGACCTTGCTACAGAATTTCTTGGCCAATTCATGGGTTCTAAGGCGAGAACCACGCCTAAAGAACGGTTAGTAAGTATCAAACAATAGAGGACTGAATCACTAAAAATCTATCTTAGTAGGTTCAATAAACAGTCCATGGAGGTTGAAAAGATTTCAGACGACGCTGTACTTATGGCAGTCCTTTCTGGATTAAGGCCGAAACAAAGTTTTGGTGGTCTGTACATGAGGATCGACCTCGGACATACCATGAGTTTCTGAGCCTGGCTAAGAAACATATTAGTGCTGAAGAAGCCATGTCGGATCAAGAAGATCTCAAGCCAAATTCGAATCAAACAACTTCACAACAGACAAAAGGCAAACAAGTAGATAAAGATTATTAACACAATAAAAGAAAAAGCAGGAGAGACCAAATACGTTCCAAATCGTACCTGAAAAGATTTCGTGAATATCATCCCCTGAATGCCATGCTGGAAGAAGTTTTCTTACAAGCAGAGGAAAATGAGGCATTCAACAGACCTCCACCCTAGAAAAAGAAATACTTAGGAAAAGCCCCGGGGAGATATTGTTGATACCATTGGTCTACGGGGCATAACACTGATAACTGCAGAAACCTGAAGGAAGGAGTGGAATCTTTGATTCGCCGATGTCATCTGCAAGAATTGGTGGCTAAGTCCAGGGAAGCAAGTCAAGCAGACAATCGACGTATACTCTATGTTCACACACGGGAATGGATGGACATTCCATTGAGCTTTTTGCAACCATATCCCAAATGTGCTCCTAGGACTCAATGGCCCTTGCTAAAGCCAAAGGAAAGATCAGGCTTCCAGTTGAGGTCGACGAAGCTCCAGTCAAATTAGGTTAAATGCAGAATTCATCGTAATGGACTCAAACTCTCCATACGATGCTATCATGGAACAACTATTGTTATTCGAACTCAAGGCTATCATGTCAATGTATCATTATTCCACGCTACATGGAGTAGGGCAAGTCAAGGGAAATAAACATATTGCCGAATCATATCAAGGATCAATCCAGATATACATATGATATACTCGGTAAGGTCCGACCTGATTTCGTTAGACCCATATGTACGAATGAAAGGTGGAAAATAGTAGAAGAACTGGACAAAATAGAGGTTGGATCAGGGGACCTACCAAAGGAACATAAAGTTTGCCATGGATTGCAACCACCCATCCGGGATCAAATTATTGGGTTCCTTCAAAAAAACCTTGATGTCTTTGCATGGGATCACTCCGATATGAGAGGGATTGACTCGAAGGTCACTTGTCATAGGCTAGGACTTGACCCTATAGTACGACCATGACAACAACGACGAAGATCTTTAAATTCAGAAATGTATCAAGCCTTGAACAAAGAGGTGCAAAAGCTGCTCCATAACGAGTTTATTTGTAAAGCAAAATACCCGACATGGATAGCTAACCCAGTTCTGGTAAAGAAAAGCAATGATGATTGGGGAGTATGCATTGATTTTACTGACCTAAATAAGGTATGTCCAAAGGATAGCTTCCTGTTGTCGAGAATAGATCAAATGGTGGATGTAACGGCGGGACACGAATTGTTTAGCTTCATGGATGCGTACTTAGGGTATAATCAAATCCCCATATATGAACCAGATCAGGAACATACTGCTTTCATAACTGATCACGAACTCTACTATTACAAGATGATGCCCTTTGGTCTCAAGAATGCCGGAGCTACTTATCAGCGTCTAGTCAATGCCTGTTCACCGAGCAGATTGGTAAAACCATGAAAGTATATGCTGATGATATGTTAGTATATAAGAGCTGAGGATCATCAATTGCACCTTGTGGAAATGTTTACAGTACTAAGAAGGTATGTGATGAATCTTAACCTACACAAATGTGCATTAGGGGTGAGCTCAAGAAAATTCCTAGGGTACTTGGTAAATCAGAGAGTAATTGAAGCAAACCCAGAAAAGATACGAGCTATTATCGAAATACGTCCCCAACAAAGCCTAAGGAGGTACAGAGCTTGACGGGATGGGTAGCTGCCCTCAGCCGTTTCATAACTAAGTCGACCGATAACTGTAAACCTTTCTTCGACATCTTGAGAGGAAGAAATAAATTTGAATGGACTTCTAAATGTCAGCGTGCTTTTGACGAACTGAAATTACAGCTGATACAACCTCCAGTGTTGTCAAAACGAAAACCAGGGCAAATTTTAATGATATATCTGACTGTATCTAACCACGCAGCCAGAACTGTCTTAGTAAGAGAGGAAGATGGGGTGCAACATCCGATCTATTAAGTAAGCAAGGCCTTGTATAAGGCCGAGCTCCGATACTCCCCTTTAGAAAAGCTAGCTTACACTGTGGTAATAGCAGCAAGGAAATTGAGGCCTTAATTCTTGGAGCATCCAATTGAAATCTTAACTAACTACCCGTTAAGACACGTATTGCAAAAACCAGACACTTCAGGTTGGATGGCGAAGTGGCCTGTAGAACTTGGCCAGTTCGATATAAGATATAAACGCCGTTCTTATTTGAAAGGACATGCCCTCGTCGACTTTGTCGCAAAGTTCAGTCCAGTCCCAACAGAAGAATTTCTTCATCAGTCGCCTTGGACACTCTTTGTAGATGGCTCTTCTATCGAAACGCGAGCAGGGACTGGAATTATTTTGATTAGCCCTAACAATCAACCATTTTGCACAGCATTGTCCATTGATTTCAAGGCATTGAATAATGAAGCTGAATACGAGGCACTCATAGCTAGAGTAAGGATGGTAAAGAACATGAAAGTTGCTCGTCTAATAATCCATAGTGACTCACAATTGGTAGTTAATCAGGTCAATGAAGCATACTAAACCTAATAATTCATAGTGACTCACAATTAGAAGTTAATCAGGTCAATGAAGCATACCAAACTAGAGAAAGAAGGATGAACAAGGATTTTCAAATTGTGAAACAAGAATTCAACGACTTTGAAACGATATCCATTGAACAAATCCCTCGAACTTAAAACAGCCATTCCGACGCTCTGGCTCGATTGGCGACTAGTGAAGGAATAGAAAAAACTCAACAGTATACCTATGTCAATAATATATCTTCTAGCCATCGAGGAAATAGAAATGGTCGCCATGGAAGCTGACTTAAAATCGACCGGGATGGATGATAGCAAGTCTTTCTCAAAGACAGGTATTTGTCCAAAGGCATCTATTGAAGCAAGAAGACTTCGAATGAGGTCAGTAAGGTATATAATGATAGATGATGTTGAGGTATTTAAATGGGGAAGAGGCAAGAAGTCCACGAAGGAGTATGTGGAAATCACGCTGGTGGACAATCCCTGGCCTACAAAATTTTACAGCAAGGATATTTTTGGCCTACTATGAAGAATGATGTGCTGGAATTTACCAAAAAATGCGACAAATGCCAGCGATTTTCTCCCAACATCAAGCTCCTTCCATGCGATCTGAATTATGTGATAGCTTTTGGCCCTTTTTCAAATGGGTGGTTGACTTGATTGACCCTATGCCAACTGGAAAAGGGGGTACAAAGTGGGCAAAAGTAGAGCCTCTGGTTAAAATAACTGAGCAGAGGACCATTGATTTTATTTGGAAATCCATCATATGCAGATTTGGGATACCACATTCCATCGTGACTGACAAAGGAAAACAATTCGACAACCGTCGTTTCACTGATTTTTGTGAAGAGTCGGCATCCAGAAACACTTTTTTTATACCGAATCATCCTCAAGCTAATAGCCAAGTTGAAGCAATTAATAAGATTATCAAGTATACATTGAAAGCTAAATTTGATATTCTTAAGGGAAGATGGGCAGAGGAACTCCCCAGTGTGTTGTGGTCTTACCGAACTATACCTAGGAATAGCACTGGAGAAACTCCATTTTCTTTAGCCTTTGGAGTGGAAGTTGTTATCCCTCTTGAGGTAGGGATTCCTTATGCTCGAAGGATGATATATTGTGAAAAAGAGAACGAACAAGTATTATGAGGAGAGTTAGACTTGATAGAAGAAAAAAAGAATGAGGCTGAGATCAGGAATGTAGTATATAAACAACACATGCCAGGTATTACAATCAAAGGGTCAAGAAACGAGAATTCGAAGTGGGTGACCTCGTATTAAGAAAAGTCTTTTTAGCAACAAGAGAACTCAATTTTGGATCCTTAGGACCGAACTGGGAAGGTCCTTACAAAGTAACAAAAGTATTGCTTAAGGGAGCTTATGAATTTGAAGACATGGAATGAAGACCTTTACTACATCCCTGGAATGTGGAGCACCTCAAAAAATATTATCAATAAAATAATGGTTATGCTTTGTAATGCATGTTATGTATAATAGTTAATACAATTGCCCAAGCCCTGCTCATGAGCAGATTGAGCTAAGGTTGCATGTATTGCAACACTTGGTAAAAATTCCTATAGGGAATTGCCTAAACCCTGTTCATGAGCAGGTCGAGCTAAGGTCGTATGTGCTGCAACACTTGTCATAAATTTCTACAAGGAATTGCCTAGCCCTTCTCACGAGCAGGCCAAGCTAAGGTTGCATGTGTTTCAACACTTGGCAGAAATTCCTATAGGAAATTGCCTAAGCTCTGCTCATGAGCAGACCGAGCTAAGGTTGCATGTGCTGCAACACTTGACAGAAATTCCTACAAGGAATTGCCTAAGCTCTGCTCATGAGCAGACCGAGATAAGGTTGCATATGTTGCAATACTTGGTGAAATTTTCGTAAAAACCTAAGTATTGCTTACGAGCAAGTCGAACTAAGGTTATGCGAATTAAGAAAATTTCTTATAAAGAGATATCCACAAATGAAATTAATGTCACATATAAACATTCAAGGAGTTATTGCTAAAGTAAAAACATTTAAAGAACAAAATAAAAATTCTATTCATTAAAGTTAAGGGTTCACAAGGTTCATAAAATTGTAAAAACCTAAATACAAAGAAGGAAACTAAGGGGCTGGGGGGTCTTGATGAGGAATATAAACGTGAGCTGCATCCTCCTCAGCTGGAGTAATCCTAACTTTAGCTGTTTCGGATAGCTGCTCCAGTTCGGCCTGCTGATCTTGATACGCCTCTGCTAAAAAGGCAATATCCCAATCCAGCCTCTCTTTGATTATATATTTGATAATTTCTCCTAAAGCAAGCACATATGTATCCTGAGCCAAGGCATCAAACTCAGGAAAGGCCCTCCAGTTCTCAACTGCCTTAGAGGCCTTTAGCTCTGCTTCCTTCACCCTCCTTACTGCAGTCGTTGCCCGAGCTGTTGCTTCATCAGCTCTCTTCTTCTCACTTTCAGCTCGGGCATCAGCTTTCTCCCCCCATATTCGCAGAGCTTTGATTTCATCCATCAATTTTAGCTCTATAGTAAGGTGGGCATTGAGCTCGTCCCCCATTATGTTAAGGCGATCTTCATAATTTTTCTCCTTTTCAGAAAGACCGCCTTCTCTGCCTCCACTTTTTCAAAAAGGACATTGGCTTGATCCCTTAATTTGAGCATCTTGTCAAGCTCAGTCTTGACCTTATAAACAGAAAATGTTGCATTAAAAGGTTGTCATATAAATAATAAAAGTATAATGCTAAAAAGTCAGTAGTGTTACCTTTTCATTAACTGATGTCATGTGGAGGATCGCTCTATGGTTGTAGAGCTGAGCTGAAATAATATTTTCTTCGATAGGCATATTAGCCAAGAATCGCTGCTCTCTCTCATTCCTGCTTCTGGTCATAATGGCAGCAGACTCCCTCAGAGGGGATGGAACTGCAGCAATAGTTTTCCTCGATGTAGAGGGAGCTCGGAGGAAATCTAGTAAGACTTCAAGTCGGCTCCTCACTAGATCATCCACGTTTGGCCTCTGCAGATCGGGGCATCCCTCTTGTGACCTCGAAGAAGAAGCCGCTGCTGTAGTAAGGATAGCTAAAAGAATTAGCTGAGAGCTGGATGGAGCAGGAGGGGTCGGCATAGCTGGTCGTTCTGTAGAACGATGTCTTTTCAGTGGCTGCTCCTTTTCAGGTTCCGAATAGACCTCTTCAGGTCGATCAGCGACTTCAGTATCAACAACCTTTCTCTTCACCTTGGCAGCCTCTGTTGTTGCCTTTTCCACCTGAAAATTCAACATGTCTGTATTTTGGCCTGGGATGGAAATTAATAAAAATATTAGCAAAAAAAACGAAAAAGAAAAAAAGAGAAGAGAATGAGTATGGATTTGACTTACGAGAAGAGGTGGGAGCGGAATTAGTAGGACGGCTAGATGTCAAGGTCGGTGGTAGCATCCGAAGTAGGCATTCTTGTAACAAGTTTGTATCTGAAATCACAAACTTGCAGGATCTTTGCTTTTTGGAAAGAGCTTGAATGGAATCAGCTTGACCTTGGATGACCGAGCTCAGGTGGCAATGTCTATAAACTGCAAAAAGAGGAAAAAAGGGATAAGAGAATAATTTTAACAAGAAAGGTTTGGATCAGAAACAAAATAAATACTACTTACAGAAAGAGTGATAAAGAGTGAGGACTACGTCCTCTCTATCTACTTTGGCAGGGTGGAATTGCCAGTCCCCCAGGATGAAGAAGAAGTCCTCCTTCCATCCTTTGATTGAGGAGGGGGTGTCCAAAACTAATGCCCTCCCCCCCGTTTTAGGTTGGACGCTTATATACCACCATTCCGTGTTTTTCCCATCCTCTTTAAAGGTAAATAAGGCGTTAAACTGGGACACGTTCAGTTCAGGGTGACCTAATTGCTTCCACAGAATTAAGGTAGCTACCAAGGTCCTCCACCTATTTGGGCAAAGTTGGGTAGGAGCAATTCCCCACGAAGAATTGGCGGATGATTTTTGGGAAATAAAGTCTCAACCTAGCTTGAAGAATTGTCGAGTTGAGGGCTACACACCGTGATGGTGAAGAGTTAGCTCGGTCGAAAGAAGATGAGATCACTAGTTCCACGGTATCGGGTATACTATACTTAGCTCGAATACTAGCTAGTGCATCCCCCGTAATCACCGACCTATGGGCATCTGCTCCCCATTTTTGATTCTTATCCTCACTACCCCCGTGTGACCTCTCATCCCTCATTTTTCGTCGTTATCCCATACTATTGGGGGAGTTGGATGGTTGTGGATAGACGGAAGTTATGGGGATGGGATTTAACACTTCTAAACAGTCTGAACTAGCGAAAGAAGGGCTTATGGACAGAGTGGACGATGAGGACACAGTTTCTTCCTGTTGATTTTCCCAGGACTGAACTCGAGAATCGTCCGAACTCATATAAAATTTAGGAAAAATGTATAAAGTGTAGAAATAACGAAAGTTATTTTGAGAGAAAAGGAATACCTGAGCAAAGTCGACCTCACTTAGAAAAATATATAAGAAGGTGTTTTTCTAGAGAGCAAAAATTTGGAGATTCAATGCGTAATAGTAAAAAATGAAGGAGGGAAGAGTTATTTAAAGGGAGGAATTCTAAAGGACAAAATTTGAACTGTTCAAATAAGAAATAATAAATGAATAGACGGTTGGATTACATTTAGGCTATTTTCATTTAAAGCTTCTTGGACAAGAGATAACCATGCTTGACAGCTAACGTACAAGTTACGAAGTGACACATGTCTTTCACATTTATCGAGATGATTATTATACTGAGGAATTGTGTTGGATAAGGTCAGTCCCTCCTTTACATCAGTACTAACCTGGGGGGTAACTGGTGATGTCAGACCTTCGAGATCGGTTACGTTCGGATTATTGTAGAAGGAGAATAGGTCTTTACCTGAGGTTGGCTTAGTTGTTACCCCTTAAGGTCAGTTATTGAGATCAGGTCGGCTAATGTTTTGCTTGCACGAGAAGTTTATATAGTTTATCTAGATTGGAGGAAGCATAATGATTGANGTTCGGATTATTGTAGAAGGAGAATAGGTCTTTACCTGAGGTTGGCTTAGTTGTTACCCCTTAAGGTCAGTTATTGAGATCAGGTCGGCTAATGTTTTGCTTGCACGAGAAGTTTATATAGTTTATCTAGATTGGAGGAAGCATAATGATTGAAAATCACTGACGAAATATATAGATATCCAATCAGTTGAAAGCATATGTAAATTTCTGACGCCAGCTCCCACATAATCTGCCAATCAAATGATTAAGCTCTATTCTCTAGGTAATTCATTAATTATTGGGGATCATTTGCAGGATTAATTCACGATAATCTGACATTCCGAGCTTATCAGCCAATTCAATTAGGAAAAATAATGTACCTCTTCAACTTGGTACGACAACTGGCTAGACATGAAAGGCATGATACACGCACATTTATTAATATAAATAGGGGATTAAAGCGAGGGGGGAGCAAAAAAGAGAATTTTCCTCTGAAGGCATTACAACATCTCATTGTATCTTTTAATTGTATTTCAAATATTTCCTATATTAGAGTAACAATTATCTTGATTGTGATCTTTCACCATGATTGGAACCATATCATCTATTAAGTTGGCTTGATAATTTGTCAAAACAAATTTCAGCGTCAACAAGTTCTAAACATTTTAGGCAGAGATTTAAAAATTTTCTTACAATTTTGGTCTCGAAAATTCGTTTACCTAAGTTGAAATTAGAATTTACTATGTCATTCAGTTTAACATAAAACTCATAAAAAAATTCATTATATCTCATTCTAAGTTCCTCAAACCTAGTTGTCAACATTTGTAACTTAGAGTATTTCACGATTTTAGTTCCTTTATGTGTGATTTTTAGAGTGTCGTAAGCTTATTTAACAGTCACACACATAGACACTTGTTTAAACTCTTCTGATGATATAGCCATAATGATGGCATATATTCTTTTACTATTCTAATAACACTCGGGTAATTCATCCTTATTCCAAATGGAAAACTCTGTATATGTAACGACACCAACAACAGATGTAGATGGGATTGTCCATCCATTCTCTACACTTACCCAAACTCTCCCATCAATATATCTCAAAAATGCTCACATTCTAACCTTTCAATAAGCATAATTGCTCCTATCAAAGTAAGGGAAAATAGATATGTATTGACTCATCTAGAAAAAATCGGGTCAAGAATCGAACTAAGGCTCTGATACCAATTGAAAATAACGAGGTTCAACCCAATTAACATCTAGATGGAGGTGAATATGTGTAATATAGAGAATTAAAAGAAACAAACAATAACATGCAACAAGTCACAAAATATTGCATCTAGATGAAGTTTAATCAAATTAAACTCTAGCTGTCAATCAAGCATACAAATCAAAGCAGTAAAGTAAGTCAACACCGAGATTTGTATACAAAAGAAAACCCCTTGAAGAACTCTTCAATAGATAAAAAAACTTCCAAGCGCTCTTATCAGAAAAATATCCACTAGAAAAGAACTCTTCAATTGATAAAGTGTTCTCTTGAATGAAAATAGGCTCAACACACGTTTTAGATGAAATATGGCTTGGATATTTATAATATAGAATATTTGAGATTATTTGTGATTGTAAAAAACTAGAAAAATAAGAACTAGGATTTCGCTATGTAACTCAACTGCTCGAGCGGTCTCCGACGGTCAACAAGCGATTTTGACACTTTCTTGATCTTCTTGAGCCATCTTTGCTTCATTAAAAACACATTCCCAACCCCTAACAATTTAACCCTAATTACAACTCGATTAAATTATATTTTGGACACGAACTTCGTCAACACTTTGGACCTAACAACATACATGATACATACATACAAACATAAATATTGAGAATGTGGGTGTTAGCAAATAGTTAATAATAATAATTCAAGCATGTTTTATAAAGAAATAGTCATCCTTTGAAGAGTAATATCGAGAATGTTAAATGAGAAATCATACATTTTTTCCCCCTTGTATATTTCTATGGAGGTAGGTTGTGAATTGACTTCAAATGTTGTTTTAATTCACAAGTCTTTAACTCTTACAACTTCAACAAAAATCATAAAAATAATAAAATGAATTAACTCACCATGTACGTGTCACGTTTTCCAATTGAATATATTCCTAATTTTTTATTAGAACCATAAAATTGAATAAGTAATTTATATAGAATACAAAAATAAATAAATCTGTGTGGTTTTTGTCTTAAGTTGAATCTTATCATTCAGACATATGGAGATAAACCAATAAACGCAGCACGTCTATATATTCTCAGAAAAGATGAACACAAGTATGTTGCAAAAAAATAAAGATTATTTTATGTAAAGAGCCATGCTTACGTTTCGTGGTGCGATAACCAACCCATGACCATCTTCAATCTTCATGCCTTGCTGTTCTATTGTTGATATTAATTAAAAAAAATCCTCAGAAAATAATTGATATTTATTTTTAATTAATCACACCAAATAAAGAAATATTTATTGATGTTATCCAACAAGAATGCTTATTAAAGAGGATAGTGTTGTGCGAACAGGAACATGTTACCACCCCCCCCCCCCCCCCCNTTCTCGAAAAATATACTAAGTATATTGCTTAGTTTATGTTCAATAACAATGACATAAATTAATTAATTGATGAATAAGTTCATGGTGAGTCTGCGAATTAAATGATCTACACCAATTAATTAATGTGACATACTATTACTATACTAATGGTGTTTAGTAGATCATCAAATTCTCTCTCTATCCTCTCTCTATATGTGAGTATAGTAATTTGAAGATGTTATATTTGACCTAGACCATTATTAAGGGCTATACTTATTTATTAAATTTATTTCTATAAGGAAGAATTCCCTATATATAATAAGCAGCGTTCCAAAAAGTACATTTAAGCACAAAAGTTTGCCTTGCTATTTATGTCTATAAGGAAGAATTCCCTATATATAATAAGCAGCGTTCCAAAAAGTACATTTAAGCACAAAAGTGTGCCGTGCCGTCTAGCTGCGCTTTACATCTTTTTGACATCTAAATTTCGTCTAGACCTGCTTCGTCTTGTAAAAGCTTTATCGTCAGTCATACACAACATTTTTTAGAACATTGATAATAATATGTGCAGATTACATGAAGATATTACTATTATAGAGCGTGTGAATGTGTCGATCAATATTTATTTTTTAAATAATGTCTACTTGTTCAATTTGTTAATACTATTTTTCTTCTAAAAAGTGTTACAAAATTCTCACTTTTCTTTCATCAATTTTTGAAACATCTAATTATTAATTAGAAAGATTTTCTAATCAATTTAAATTCGCCAATATATATTATTGGTTTCAAAATTAAATCTCGTCAAGTTTGGTTAAACGAACCACAGCAACACATATAATGATGAATAAAATAAAATGGAATATATTGTTGGAAAAAAATGATTATATAGCTATTTTCATTCATAGAGGGGATTGTTGGAACAAATGAGTATATAGCTGACTTTGGCATGATTTTTGAGTGGGACCCGTTTGGCTATTTTGACCAATCAAGATTGATTTGTGTTCTCCTCTATGAGTACATCGAAATCATATATTTACTTGCCAAAATTGATACTCGGGTGAATGAGAAATTGAACCTCAAAGTGTACCACTTAAAAAGAGTTTGTGTTGGTGGGAAACTAAAAAATATGTTTGTCCCATATAGAAAGTGCATGAAAACTAAAACCATTTTATAAGGGATTACACTTTATAATGGTGTAATCATGTGTAACATACATGCGCTCTCTATGTGCACGTGTAGGGGGAGTGCAAATCATAGATCGAAATGGGTTTCGGACCTTGAACTTGTGTGCGGGCCTCCTTAGGAGTGTCCACGTTTTGCTACATTTTTATTTTTCAACCGACTTTTCATTTTCTGAAACTCATGTGGTAATTGTCATAAAGTGAATGACAAGTTACAAGATCAAAGTCTTTATATATCTCGATTTTTTCAATTCTCAACACGAATTTCATCTGAAAATTCATCTGCATACAGTTTGAGTTTGTCTTCGTTTTCAGTTTCTATTTCATTCTTTGTGGTGATATTGTTTGGGCACGAACTTAGTTTGCCGGAGTAAAATATGTGGTGCTCGAATTCTATTGTTCTACCCGGGAAGCAGACGCCTAAATTATACCTCAAGTACGTACGGTGAAGGGACGAATCTGTTTTAAGGAAACTGTGTGTAACATAGACCTCGAGTTAAAAGTTTATTACTGTTTAATTATTATTTTTGCTTGTTATTTCTTACTGTAATCAACAAATCATTGTATTTGTTATATATATAATTTAATCTATTATAATATGCAAAAATGTATGTGTAAATACGGTGTTTAAGCCTATACGGTATTTAAACTACGAATCCGGTATCAAGTATGTAAAATCGGTGTCCATTCTGCATATACGCTATCTAAGCTGTAAATACGATAACTCTTTCATATACGATTATTATTGCATATACGGTATCGGTTGCATATACGGTATTTAGTACTGAAACGCTTGGCTAACAAACTTAAAACAGACTCTTATTATAGACAAGTTGTTTCATTTGGTTTATTGGAAAATTAATATTGATTTATTAAAAACTAATATTTGTTTCATTTTCAGAAATGGCAACCGATTCAACCAACATGAATGTAACTCAAGCCGTGGCTAATGAAAATCAGGTAGTGGGCTCTGCTATGGCTCAAGGGCCAAGTTTTGTTGTGGCTCAGACTGTAGCTAGATTGTCAAGTCATGTTGTGAGTCAAACAACTAGCCATACCGTTACTGTTCCAGTTAATTATGGTGAAAAATCGGAGAAATTCAA
>CAIGRS010236702.1:0-14253 GCA_903798395.1 Fraxinus floribunda | reverse complement strand
TCTAGTGTAATTTCCACTTTTTTCTTTAACAGCACATGATGTCAGTCCAGGTTATCAACCATATTTTTTATTTTTTACTATTAACTTTATTGTTGTTTCTAATAACTTATGCCCCATTTGGTCCCCTATTATCTATAAAATTTATTATTCTCTCTTTTATTTTTAATTATATAATCTTTCATAAAATAATATTACACGTAAATTAAAATTTTTTCCTTCTTTTTCAATCACGCATTATCCAAAAAAATATCATTTCAAAAATTATAATTTGAAGAAACTTATTTTTAAATCTTATGATTTAAAAAATAATTATTCAAAAACATAATTATTTACTCACGAGTAATTTAATTTGGCCCTTGTTTTGCCTCCATTTTAATGTGTTTTTGAGGAAAATATATTTTGGAATAGTGATTTGTTTAAAAATGTATGGTTAAAAAAATGAAAATTTTTGAGTATATGTATAATATTATTTTATTAAAGATTATACGATTAAAAAGGGGAGAGACAATAATACATTTTAGATAAAATGAACACCAAACAGGAGCTTGAATTTTAAGCCCCCGTTTGAATCTCATTCTTTGGGAGAAAATACATTTTCCTACAATAAAATTTCCTGTAAACAACAGAAAAAGCAGAAGACATCAATAACTTGTATCAGAGTACATATTCAACCCACTTGACCATTACATTACAATTCCAATTTTGCCCTCAAACCAAATTCCAAATCTACACAACACCCCCCCAGCCATTTTACCCTGTTGAAAAAGCAAAAAGGAGAAGCTCAAATCAGACGACGATGGCGCAGCTACTGGGGAAGTACACCGGTGGAACAAGAGTGACAAATTCTCAAAGAATGGACTGTCCACCCCGTCGACGAACGCCAGTAGCCTTCCAGAACCCGCCCGATCAATCGCTATTGAAAAAAGGCACCAACTAGAGCTCCGCTCGCCCGACACTCACACGATTTTTCAAACCAGATTTCCCTTCTATGGACACCGACGAGTCCCGGTGGAATTGTTATCCCGACGACACGGTAAGATATTCCCCGTCTGCATCTTCTCAGGTAAATGACTGTGTGTAGACATTCTTACAATTAACGGTCGAAATCCTGGATTTGGATGTCAAATTTTACATCTTACCATCGTCTAATAAAGGATAAAACTTTAAATCAGAATAAAATCTTATTAATATAGTTTACGGAATATTTTATTCCCTTGATTTGGAAGTTGGAATTTTCCTTTGTGTCCGGTGAAACCCACAATTATTGAAGAAATTTTCTACCTCATGGTGGAATAAATATGAACACGAGCAAGCCAGTTGTTAAAAATGGTCTGAACGATATAAAAAATATCAACAGCTTACTAAAAGTGAGAGAGAAGAAAATGTTGATTTAGCATTGAAAAATGTTATCAAAATTGCTGCATCAAATTTGAAGGGTTAACCCAATCTTCCCCTTGTAGTGTTGCCCAGTTGGAGGCCGAGACCCATTGAATCATACCTCTTCCAACCCTCATGAGCCTCAGCTGATTGTGCGCAAGTGGGCAAAATGGAACCCAACAAAGCACAAAGTGTTTATCGAGACCTGGGAAATTGTCATCGTTGAAGGCCATCGTCGAGGGAAATGCTTTTCCCCGAAAAGATGGGCTCGTATCGAAAACATGTTCAACGTGCAATGGGTAAGAGTTGACTACAACCCAGATGAAGAATTACAGAAATAAACTGCGAACAGATCACAAACACCTATTCGAGTTACTACGCTACTCTGGCATTGAGTACCGCTCGGGTACCTGAAGAATCAAGGCTCTGGACCATTGGTGAGAATCAAAAATTAAGGTACGTTATTTTTCCCTACATGTTCGCCTACTGTGGTTCACAACTATTTATGCTTCTTTCCAGTTTTACTATCTGTTTTTACGATTTTGGTGTCGGTGCATAATGGCAAATCGTTGTGGATTCATTTTCCAATTAGGATCACAGGTATTAATGGATTGTCAAGTGTTCAGATAGTTTTACATATTGTGTTATAAATTTTCTTATAGTCAGTCTAGAATCACATGTCATTTGTTGATCCTTATAACTATCATCTTTAGTCTTACCATATATTTGTTGTTTATATGATTAAAAATTTGATTTTTTGAAATTGCTTGTATGCTTATGGATCTTGGTCATAAATCTTTCTGGCAATCTTTGTCATTTCTTGATTCTGTGTAGCTAGTGTATGAATCTCTGCAATTTATTGATTTTGTGATGAGAAATCTAATGTTCAATAATAGATCAGAAGTTGTAGATTTTAAATTAAAATCTTTTAAGCTGCACTAATCCCTTTCTGGTATACATATGATTATGTATTTAAATATGCATTATTTATTATTTTTTAGTGCCGAGTTTTATGGAACTTCTAAAGATCTTATGCGTTCTGTCCATATGCTTGTAGAATTTTTCTTATTTCCAGCTAAAGATTTTAAATGATTAACTCTGAACTGTCGCTCACGAAAAGTTGAGGCCAAAGGCTAATTATTTTCTTTGTTTATATATTTTTTCCATAGATTGCTACTGCATCACTTTCTCTTTTCAAAAGATTCAGCAGGTCCGATTGTCTGATTTTCCATTTGTACTGTGTAAACAAATTTGTTTTATTGGAAAGTATTTCAAGGGTATTTTCAGTATAGTCAATATTTAGTTACAATTTTCAATTGAGAAGTTGTGACTCCTGTACAATGTATGGGTAAAAATAATTTTTGACAAACTGATTTTGGAAAAATGTGTGCCAATCAAGCCTTATGCACTATAATTTTTGAATTGTCCAGTGATGCTTTGAAGAAATTGACAGTTTACCATCTCTCCTAATAAATTACATTTTGAAGTCTTGTTAATTGATTCGAATCGAAGTGCAAGATGTATGACGAATTGTATGTTATGTTTGGAATGCAGGAGTTTTCGTCTACATAGGATTAACTGTATACCAATCTTGTTCATGCAGGAAAACCTGAAATACGCGAAGTATAAAAACTTTGACTGCAGTGAGATATACGACACATATGGAAAATTGTTCGGCGATATCGGTGACTCGACGAAATATGCCATTTTCCCAACCAAGTTGTCACGACGTAGTTTTGACTTCAGCACAAATAGCGATAGGGAGTTTGACGATGATATGATGACCATCAATGTGGAGGCAACTGATTCCAGTGGCAGTCCAGTAGAAGGTAGAGCTGCCTCGTAGATGTAGATATCCGCTAGTCATAGCGGTGACAAAAGGAAATGCAAAAAAAGGAAACATAGAGGGAAGAGGAAAATGTACGGTGCCCGAGATGTTTTAGCGTCCCTTGAGCACATGGTTACTGTTGGAGAGGATCTCGCCTCAATCGCGAGATCATATCAAAAGGGTGTAATGTTAGTGGCCGAGTGCGTCGACGAACTTCTATCCACCGGGAATGTACAGGAAGGTGACGAGCTCTACCTCTTTGCACTGTAGCTCTTATGGGAGAAAGAAAATCGAAACTCGTACTCCGCTGCCAAGATACCATACTTGCGGTTCAAGTTCGTGGAGTACTGCTTCGAGAGGGACAAGAATTCGCGACCACGTAAGGTGTGAACCGTCCATTTATGGTGATGATATGCGTTGCATTTGTTTTCCCTTTAGTCGTACGTTTTTAATGTGTATTGGACATTTGTGTGATTTTCCCTTTTCTCGTACGGGTTTGATGAGGTTGTGATATGTGTGCGACAATTATTTCCATAATCGTTTTAAGGACGTTTACATTCGTTTATAGTGTCATGGAAAGGGTTTTAATTTTTTGAAATTTTATTTCTCAAGTACCTTGACAACTTTATTAGCAGGTACGAAGCTAAAAAATTAGTAATAGGAAAGTATAGCATGCTACAGTAGTACATCGAGTGAGATTAAGATATTATAGTCTACTCATTATTGGAGTAAAGGACTATGAAACAACTTTATGTTGTTCTGAATTGATGACAAGATTTGGATTAAATAGATGACTATTAAACAACTTTATTTTGAACGGAAGACGTCTGCTTCGACTTTTAAGAAATTAAAAAACGGGAGGAAGCCAAAGAGTGTGTATGGATTTTGGTAGTACAAGATTCTAGCTTGTTCCCAAGAAAAATGGCTAATGGAAAAAAGAAATTACTGATATTGCAGGGAATATAGGTGGTGCAAGGAATATATTCTCTGCAATTTGTTTCATGCACATGGGTTTCCTATGAGAAGAGATTTAAAAAAGGACAATCACGAGGGTTTGCAATGTTTTCCTTCTGTAACGGAATCAATCCCCACTTTTTTTGTTATAAGTACCAATAGTAAATGCAAGTAATGGCACTGAACATAGAGTGTTATTGTATGAAACAAATTGGGCAAGAAATTTGAAACAAACGTTTGTATTCGCTATATTACGTAAAGTTGTTCGAAGAGATGTCAGACAATTTCGATGCTCACTCATCTTCAGAAACAGATTGCGACATTGAATCGATGTAGGATTTCTCATCGAGTTTTGATGAAGATTTCTTATAGCACCTAGAGGATGACATTTACACGTGGCTCCAATATTGTAGAATAGCCGAGCGTATTGTTCGCGATTACTTGGCACCGAATGGAGCACGCCGATATTTATTCCCAACATCGCGATGTGGCCACATTTTTATGCTACAAAATATACATGTTTATCCACAAACGTGTTTTTAGGAATTTAGGATGTATCCTTCGATGTTTATGTACTTCATGCACATCCTTCGTGATGAGTACGACATTTCCAGTGGCGCAAACATCGACATGAACAAGTGAGAATGTTTTTGTGTATACTAGCACATGGCAAAGGTTATCGCCAAGTGCAAACGCTATTCAATCATTCCTTACAGACCATCGGTCATTATTTTAAGAAAATCATGCGTGCTTGCGTTGCGTTCGCAGCGAAAATGATTAAACCGGATCCTAGGTACAATGAAGGCCCAGCTCACCATCATCCACCTGTGGAATGGTATCCTATATTTCAGGTAAAATTTCTTACGTAATTGAAAGTTAAACATTGATGGTGGTTATGAAACGAATTGTGTTCATGTGGTCGAGAAATTGCACAATTGCATTAGTGCGATTGACGGAACGCATGTGAGAGCTGTGCTACCATGACATAAAAGAGAGAATTACATTGGACGGAAGGGGATATCAACACAGAATGTACCAGCAGCATGTGATTTCAATATGTGTTTTACGTACGTGCTGTCGGGAACATCGGGGAACACCTACGACAGTCGCATATTGGCCCGAGCTGTACATAGTTCGAAAATCAATTTTTCAGAACCCGCAAATGGGAAATATTACCTTGTGGACTCTGGGTTTGCACATAGACCTGGGTATATGGCTCCATATAAGGGCTCGGATATTAGATATCATTTTCAAGAATTCGGTCATGCAAGGGATGGACAACGTCGTAGGTTTTGAAATGCGTGGAAGAGGTTTAATTTTCATCACTCCTCATGCCGTTATGTTATTGAGCGTGCCTTTGGTGTTTGGAAATAGAGGTGGAAGATCATTGATCGAATGCTTGCTTACAATATGAGAGTGCAAACAGCTGTGGTCGTGGCTACAATGGGTATACATAACCTCTTAAGGAGAAACGGTCCGCTAGATGAGGGTTTTCGTAGAGCGGAAGAAGTAGACGACGAAGACGTCGAGATAGATCTACCAGATGAAGAAGACGAGATTACCTTCGAGATCGATGCAGTAGTAGAAGAAGACATGTTGTGGCAACAACTACGTGATTACATGGCACAAGCGTTACATTAGTACTTATGAAAGAAGTCGTAGTTGGCTACCTATCCTTGTTATATTCGTGTTTTAATATTCGGATGCTAAAATTCAAGAAATAATTTAGAGTTAGAATTCATGGCAATTTTTACGCACGAAAATATTGCGTGGTGTAATCCTTAAATATGTTGACTTTTCAACCCGAAATTTGCATTAAGGAAATGAATTGTTTGTTCCATAAAATACTCACCCGTTTGACTTTTCAAAACTAATAAATAGACCTACATTGTTCACCAACTAAAGCTGAGTATCACTTGCCACACCCACCACTTAATTTGAAAGGCAAGCATGAAGGGCATTATGGAAATTTGTTAAATAATGGCACATGCTTTCTAAAAACAACCAGTTGCTTTTCCAGACAACCATAGCCGTATGACAGAAAGAAGGACACATGGCCCACATGTAATGCAAACTACTGTTGAAAAAATGGAAAAAAACAGGTGTCAAACGGGGGCTAAGTTAATTTTACTTTAAAATTACTTGTTCTATCAAATATTCAAGGTTAATTTTTCTTCTACAAAAACTTACTTTCTTGTGAAGTAACTTTTATTAGCATTACTTAAAGGTAAATTTACTTACATGTTAATCCCTATTTGACAACCATTAAAATAAGAATAATTATATTACCACGATAAATTTTACTTGTTACACCACATTATAATCACACAACTAAAATATATTTTCATTAAATACACCACAACAAATTTATAAGTACGGTCATAATTCAATAAAAAATTAAAAGGTTGTTGGATTCGAACCCTGGTTCTCTTTGGTGCTCCCAACATTTTGGCTTGAAATCGTGTTTATAAAACACGCTTTTTAAAAATGAAACGTCCTTGCTCTGATGAAAGACACGTGGCTCACTTATGGCTGTTGGATGTTGACGATCTATATACCTGGGCTGAAGGCTTTTGGACTCTGATCGATTCATTCCCTTTTTTGGAGACTTCGAGGGTTTCTGTGAGTTTGAGAGAAAAAGAGAGATGAAGCTAGGGTTTGAAGTTCCTTGTTTGTATCACTTTAAATCTCTGATTTTAAGTGTTGTGGAGGATAGATCGACCTTCGATTTATAATATTCAAAGTGAATATTGTGAGGATCTGAGTGATTTCTCTGATGTGTTACTTAGTGTTTGTTAAGGGTTACTTGGTGATTTCTAGGTAAATTTTGGTAGATCTGTTGTTGTATTTTGAGAAATAAATCTCACATCTCTTCTCTCTAACATTTTTAATCTTCGTTGCCATTTTGTGGTTGTTTTAGTGCAACTGAGCATGATCCTTTTCTTGGATGCTCAATGGGGGAATGTAGGTGTTAGAAGCAGTCACCGAACCTCCGGGGCTACGACCGGAATAATTCTTGTGTTCATTTTTAATTTCTGTAGTTTACTTTCAATTTGTTTTAGTTATTTTTACATCTCGATTCTCATATTGTGTGTGGTCTGGGCCTTATAGTGGTATCAGAGCTTGGACTGAGGAATAAATTGCCTAGATATTTGGAGAAAGAGGCAGATCTGCTTCAGATCCCGAAGGGTTTGGGTCTGCTCTTAAGAAAATAAAAAGGGAAATTATATAAACTCGATTGGTGAGATCTTTAATTTTTTAAATTAAGGTTTCTTGATCAATCCCTTATTTTTTTGTACATCGTTGAAACCCCCTTGAAACTAATCTTTATCTAGGAGCTCCTGTGAGGCTATTGGAATCTAAGATAAACCAAGTTTAGGTGTCTTACTTGGAGAATCTTGTTGGAGAGATCAGTGAAACATAGTTTGTGATCTCTGATATTGTGTTTTCTTTAGAGTCTTGATCTGTATACTCTCTGAAAGTAGCTGCTATTTTGAAAATCTTATTCTACTGTGTGTATTGTTGTGATTTTCTATCTATGATTATTTTGAGTTCATGCTGTTTTTGCATACTGTGTAATTTATCATTAGCCCGTGTGTCTGTATTGACTTTAACATGGCCTGTGCTAAATTTGAAGTTAGTCAGTTTGATGGTAAAATTGATAGCTTGTGGAGTCAGAAAATGAAAGCTACCTTAATGCAAATGAGATGTGTTAAAGCTCTTGATAAAAATTGGCCTGCTGAGATTATTCCTGCTAAGAAAGCTAAACTTGAAGAAGTGGCTTGAAGTACTATTTTCTTATACTTATCTGAAAATGTGATTTGAAGTATAGGTGAAACTAAAACTGGTGCAGAATTGTGGACCAATCTTCATGCCAAATATGTGACCAAAACTACTCCAAACAAATATTTTCTTTTAAAACAATTCTTTTATTTCAAAATGGATCTTTCAGTTGATTTGGATGAAAATATGAACATATTTACTAAATTTACCCAAGAATTGGCCAATTGTGATGAAAAACTTTCAAAAGATCAATTCGTTGTGGTTTTGTTAAATTTCATAAGTGGTATAAGGACATTAAGATTGCCTTAGAATATGGTAGAGATAAACTCAGTACTGATATAATAATCAATGCTTTGAAAAATAAGGCACAAGAGATTAAGGCTGAGTCAAGTACTAGTCACACTGGGATAAACTTATTATCCAAAGGAAAAGTTTTTGGTACTATTGTGGTAAAATTAGTCATTTTGCTAAAGATTGTTTTAAAAAGAAGAATGAAGCAAGAGAGAAAGGCTTTGAAGAGGGAAACACTACTCTTGCATATAATAAAGCAAAAATTGAAAATGGTTTAGTTCTTGTAAATATTGGAAAGAAACTGAGTGATGAATGGATACTTGACTCAGTCTGTTCTTTTCATATGTACCCAAACAAAAACTGCTTCATTGATTTTGTTAAAACCAGAGGAGGGCAAGTTATAATGAAAAATAACTATGTCTGTAAAATAAGTGGAATATGAACTGTTAAACTCCTTTTAGAAAATGGAAATATTTTGGTTATAAAGGAAACCAAATTTGTCCCAGATTTAAAAAAGAACTTAGTGTCTTTAGACATGTTAGATGATATGGAGTTTAACATTAATATGAGGAAAATATATATTAAAATTTTTAAGGAAAATGACTTGGTTTGTCTTCCCCTAAGAGACATGGTTTGTATTATTTAAAAGCTAAACCTTTGTTAGGTTTGACTGCTCCTGCCATATCTGAAAATTTTACTTTGGCAAAACTATGGCATGAAAGACTAATATTGGTAAAAAAAGGTTTGAATTTTCTGAAATCAAATGGTGTTTTGGAAAATTAAACATTGGTAATTTTGGTTCTTGTGAACAATGCATTATATGAAAACAAGTTAAACTTCCTTTTCCAACTGGAACACATAAATCTAAACAAAAACTTGAGTATTTGCATGATGACTTGTCGGATCCTGCTCTCGTGTCAACCTTATCTGGTTTCAAATATTACTTGCTTATAATTGATTATTTCTCAAGAAAAATTTGGGTGTATTTGCTGAAATCTAAGGATGAGACCTTTTTGTTTTTAAGGAATGGAAAACGCATATTGAAAATCAAATTGATCTTAAAATTAAAATTTTAAGAACGGATAATGGTTTGAAATTTTGTAATTATGAATTCAATAATTTTTGTAAAGATCATGGCATAGTGAGACATAAAATTGTTACATATACGCCACAATAAAATGACATGGCTAAAAGAATGAACAGAACTTTGCTAAATAAAGTTAGATGTATGCTTTTGAGTTCTGATTTGCTAAAAATATTTTGGGGTGAAGCATGTAAGACTGATGCTTATCTGATTAATAGAAGCCCTACAAGTGCTCTAGATTTTGCTGTTACTGAAGTTGTTTGGTCAAATAATTCTGTGAATTATTTTTACATGAAAGTTTTTAGTTGTGTTGCATATGTTCATCAAAACATTGGTAAGCTTGAACCTAGATCACTTAAATGTATTTTCTAAGGTTATGATGAACATGTGAAATGGTATAGGCTGTGGGTTAAATCTGAAAAATGTTATAAAGTAATAATTAGAAAAGATATCATTTTCAATGAATCTTTGATACTTTGCCTTGAGGGAAAATAGAATGGTTTAACTGAAAAAGATGTTCAAATTGAAGTGGAGTCATCTAGTAATCATCTGGAAACTTCTGAACATGTTATTGAGAATATAGAACAACAAGATGTCACTGTGCCTAAAACTGAATCTGATTAATCTGATCACATTGACCAATCTAATTTTTCACCTCTACCTCTTGATGAGTATCAACTCACAAGGGATAGAGAGAGAGAAGACAGATTAGGCCTTTCACCATATTTGACAGTGAGAATTTTGTTTCTTTGTTTACCTATCAAGAACAATTTGAAAATGAACCAAAATCTTATGTTGATGCCATAAATTGTAAAGAAAGTGGAAACTAAAAAGCTACTATGGAAGAAGAAATGTCTTCTCTGACAAAAATAAAATTTGGGAACTTGTTGAAAGGCCTAAAGGGCATAAAATTATAGACTATAAATGGATCTATAAAATTAAGCATGGAGAAGATGGATGTAATAACATAAGATATAAAGTTATATTAGTAGTTAAAGGTTTTACACAAAAAGAGAGAATTGATTACACTGAAATTTTTTCTCATGTAGTTAAATACACTACTATTAGATGCTTACTTGCTCTTGTTTCTCAATTTAAATGGCAACTCGATTAGCTTGATGTTAAAACTGCTTTCATGTATGGTGAGCTTGATGAAACTATTTACATGAGACAACATGTTTGTTTTGAGAAAGTTAATCTTGAAAATATTGTATATTTGTTAAAGAAATCATTGCATGTGTTAAAACAAGCCCCCAGATAATGGTACAAAAAGTTTGATTCTTTTGTGTTGAAATTAGGCTTCAAAAGAAGCCAATATAATACTTGCTTATACTGCAAAGGTAATTGAGGTAAAAATTCCTTATATTTGGTCCTTTATGTGGATGACATGCTGCTTGCTAGCTATGATAAAAGTGAAATTGAAAATATTAAACCGAAGTTAAAAACTGAGTTTGATATGAAAGATCTTGGTGCAGCCAAGAAAATTCTAGGTATGCAAATTATAAGAAATAAAGAAAAGGATTTGTTGTTTTAAACCAACATGATTATGTGGTTTATGTGGTTAAAGTGTTGAAAAAATATAACATGTATGACTGCAAACTTGTGACTTTACCTCTTGTAAATCATTACAAAATGTCTTCTGAATGTTGTCCAAAAACTAAAGAAGAATATGCTAGAATGTCCAGGATTCCTTATGCTAATGTAATAGGCTATGTAATGTACTTAATGATTTGTATTAGGCTTGACCTTGCACATAACATTAGTATATTAAGTAGATTTATGAATAATCTTGGAGAAGATCATTGGAATGCCTTAAAATGGTTATTTAGGTACTCAAAGGGTACTGCAGATTTAGGCTTAGTATTTAAATCTAATAAAGATGGTGTTATGTTAAAGGGATATACCGACTCGGACTTTACTGGAGATAGAGATAATAGGAAATCAACTTCATTCTATTTTTATGCCTTATGTGGTACTGTCATTAGCTGGAAGTCTCAATTACAAAAGATTGTTGCATTATCATTTACTGAAGCTGAATATATATCTGCCACTGATGCTATAAAAGAAGGAATGTGGTTAACTAGTTTACTATATGTACTTGGTTTTGTTGATAATAGGAAATCAACTTCATTCTATTTTTATGCCTTATGTGGTACTGTCATTAGCTGGAAGTCTCAATTACAAAAGATTGTTGCATTATCATTTACTGAAGCTGAATATATATCTGCCACTGATGCTATAAAAGAAGGAATGTGGTTAACTAGTTTACTATATGAACTTGGTTTTGTTGATACTCAAATTGTTTTGTTCTCGACAATCATCTTAGTAAAAATTCTATGTTTCATGATAGAATCAAACACATTGATGTTAAATATCACTTCATTAGAGATGTTATTTCTAAGGGAATAATAAAATTTGAAAAGATTGCAACTCGATATAATCCATCAGATACGGGTACTAAAGTGATTCTTTTAAACAAGTTTTTGATCTGTCTTAAATTTCTTTCTATTGATTCCTTGTGATCTTGATATGGATACTTAGAGCAAAAGAAAATGATCAGTGTTTATGCTCCTAGATGCACTAATTGTCCAAAATCTGGTAGCAAGGTGGAGAATGTTGGATTCGAACCCTAGTTCTCTTTGGTGCTCCCAGCATTTTGCCTTGAAATCGTGTCACTTTTTTTAAATGAAGCGTCCTTACTCTGGTGAAAGACACGTGGCTCACTTATGGCTGTTGGATGTTGGACGATCTATATACCTAGGCTGAAGGCTTTTGGAATCTGATCGATTCATTCCTTTTTTCTGGAGACTTCGAGGGTTTCTGTGAGTTTGAGAGAAAAAGAGAGATGAAGCTAGGGTTTGAAGTTCCTTGTTTGTATCACTTCAAACCTCCAATTTTAAGTGTTGTAGAGGATAGATCAACCTTCGATTTGCAATATTTTTGAGTGAATATTGGGAGGATCTTAGTGATTTCTCTGCTGTGTTACTTAGTATTTGCTCGAAGGGTTACTTGGTGATTTCTTAGTGAATCTTGGTAGATCTGTTGTTGTATTTTGAGAGATAAGTCTCATATCTCTTCTTTCTAACATTTGTAATCTTCGTTGCCATTTTGTGGCTGTTTTAGTGCAACTGAGCATGATCCTTTTCTTGTATACTCAACGAGTGATGTAGATATTAGAAGCGGTCACCGAACCTCCGGGGCTACGGCCGAAATAATTCTTGTGTTCATTTTTAATTTTTGCAGTTTACTTTCAGTTTGTTTTGGTTATTTTTACATCACGTTTCTCATATTGTGTGTGATCTGGGCCTTACAAAGGCAATATATATTGCCACCACAAATATTATTTCTTATACCACTTCTATGCACACCCTAATTAAAATATATTTTTCATTAACACACGAAAACAATTTCATAATTATAACCTTAACCCAATTAAAAAAAAAGTGTACATTTCTCTTCCCTCCAATCGACAACAATCTTCTATTGACAATAAAAATAAGGTCAATGAAAGATCCTCTAATATTGCATCAAATGGCTTCATCGAATTGAACATCTCTTCCTCTCAAGAGTAATCTTGAGAAATCTGCTCCAACAACAAGAACAAGAAAAGTTAGTTGGTCTGACGCATATGGCAAAGATATTGATGATGCTCAAGAATTTGAATTGAGGTATGTTCTTCTATTTTTTATTACCGAATGAAAAATAAAACATTTCAAATTATAATTTTTGTGCAGTGTCTCTAAAACACCCAATTTGAATATTCATGCTACTGGGAAATTAAATTTGGTAATAAATGATATTTGTTGTGTAAAAGGAGAAAATGGGGAAGGAGAATAAAAGCCAACAGACTGTGTGTATTATAATGAGAATCAAAACCCTATATTTATAGAGAATGATTAGGGATAGATATGGTAATAATTTTTAGGGCTGCAGGGGTATGATTGCCATTCTCCATTAACTTACAATTTTGCAACACTCCCCCTTGAATGACACATTACAAAATATCTGCCTTGTTAAAACTTTGTTTGATAAAAATCTAATGGGGCAAAAAGAATCAAACAAGGAAAAATAGTACAGTTATTGTAAATATTACCTCATTAAAACCTTTTTAGAAAAACCAGTGGGATAAAACCTAAGCGGAGGAAAAAAAGTACAGTTACTCCCTCTGATGTTGATCACTGAAAATCTTTGAGTCGACGTATTCCAATGTCGTGAACCAGTTTCTTGAATGTAGATGTTGGCGGTGCTTTTGTAAATAAATCAGTCACATTGTCACTTCAGAGAATTTGTTGAATATCGATGAAACTCATGTGTATGAAATAATTTTGAAAAAATATGCTTCGTCATGTCACCTCATCTGAGTTGTGCAATACAAACAACATTGTCTTCATACATAATTGTTGGACTATCTTTTGTTGAAATTAATTCGCATGGTACTTGGATATAATGGGTCATGTTCCTCAATCATACACATTCTCGGCCTGTTTCATGGATTGCAACAATTCCATAATGATTTGAGGAAATTAATATGAAGGACTGCTTCACAGATTTTCATGATATAACTATTCATCTAAGTGTAAATATGTATCATGTTTGTGATTTATCTTTATGTGGGTCAGAGAAGTAACATGCATCTGCATATCCCACTTAAGCAAATCTCGACTTTTGATAATAAAATACTCTCAAATCAATAGTACCATTTATGTAACGAAAAATATGTTTAACAGCATTCCAATATTTTTGTGTTGGTGTAGAGTTATATCTTAAAAGGAGATTTATAGAAAAAACTATATCGGGTCGAGTATAGTTTGCAAGATAAGTTAATACTCCAATTGCACTAAGATATGGTACTTCAGGACCTAGAATCTTTTCTCCCTCTTCGATTGGACGAAAAGGATCATATTTTACATCAAGTGATCGAACCATCATAGGTGAT